>CM065591.1:380467927-380712068 GCA_033119425.1 Bufotes viridis | reverse complement strand
AAGCAAAAAAATGGGTGGCGCTATGAAAAATAGCAGTCCAGTCCAAACGTTCTTGGACTCAGGAAGCCAGGGGAGCCTGGTACGTGCCAGCATGGTTGCTGGGGACTATGTGCTGGACAATTGTGCGGATAAGAAGGACTATCCCATGGTTTTCACTGAGCGTGAGGCTCTAGTGGGAACTGGGACTGATGAACGTGATATGGGAAATAAAATTATGCATGACATGATGTGGGGCAATAGGGACACTTCTGTAGAAAGTGGTGACGCTCCTGCAGAACCTGTACTTGTCCCTTTAAGTAAAGGTGTAAGGGAAAGGACCATTGAAAACAGTTGTGTAGTTAAAGATGAAAATGTGATGTCATGTGCAAGACATGATGATGATGATGACATGCCTTTTCTCTTACAAAGAAATGGTACCATATTTGCCGAAAAGCATAATGTTATTGTGGATAATGTGAAGGTGCTGCACATAGAAAACAAGTTACTTGAAGTGCCTAATATGTGTGACGATTATGTACCTGCTCCTTTAAAGGGTGTGATCAGGGAAGAAGCTCCCCCTGTTGGTAAAAATGTGGATGGTATAAAAATGCTAATTGATGTTAAGAGCTCACAACTGAGGGCAACCACTGTGAAAAATGTGCAAGTACATGGGGCAGTCCTAGAGGGTGTACCACACGTACTAGAAGTGGATATGCAGTCTCCACAGGTTTCTATGATTAACAAAATGACCCAGGTGGGGATTAGCTCATCGGTGCCCCTAGAGGACAGGATTGAGAATGACACGAGCGGTATATATAACGCATGTTCTGTGACCGATAGCAACTCAGAGAGAGAGGCTTCCATGTCGAGGTCTTGCCAAACTAAAGTGGTTACTAGTTGCGACCAGATGACCGTTATATCTGACGAGACGAGAGTTCAGTCGGGTGATGTCAGCCTAGTGTCTGAAGCTCATATACAGTCAGTCTTGGATGACCTGACAGAACAGTACAGCTGCAAACAGGAGGCTGATCTCACTCTCGCCACAGGGTCCCTGGATATGATAGAGAAGGGACTAGCTGTCGTCATGGAGTCACTAAAGAAGGCTGCAGAAGGGTCAAAAGAGGAGACCCCGGAAAAGATGAGTGAACTGAAGGGTTTACCGCCTGGTGTCCTGGGGAAGGGAAAATACTCCAGAAAGACACAAGTCTATAGTAGACTTCAACAATGGGCTTGAAAAGTCCCTGGGTGGAAATCCCACAGAGTGTCTAAGGAAGAATGGTGGTACTCCTACAACTGCTGTTACACCAGAACAGAGTGAAGAGCAGCTAGAACAGAAGGCTCAAGAGTGGGGCGCTGCTAACAAGCTGGTGCGAAAAACTAAAAAGAAGACCAAGGCCCACTCCTTGGCTAGAGCCCTTGAAAAAGCGCTTGAGGAGCGTGACTTGTTTGAGAGGCTGAACAGGCAACTCAGAGCAGAGATGGAGGAGCTCATGAGCTCAAAGGAGGACGTCGAGAAGAACGTATATGAGTTGGGGAAGTCTCAGCGTGCTCTTGTGAAAGAAAGGAGATGCCTGGAGAGGAGGATTCTCTGAAAGAGGCGAAGAAGGCAGAGCCTGTTAAGAATGGGTCTGGAGATGGTGGCACTGCAGTATCAACCGAGGCAGAGAAGATGGATGATCTTTCTGCTGAACCCGTTGATGGGGCTGATGTAGATGCAGAAGCCAAGAGACTCGTGGCGGGGTGTAGCCAAGACTTGGTCATGCAAGACATTACTTCAGCCAGCGGTCTGCTGGGGAAGAAATACGAGGGGACTGACGCCCACCATAAAAATGTTGTCTACTGCTGTGAGGTGGCTATCGTAGAGCCTGCAAAAGAAGAGAACAGTTTCCGGAGTGAACCTCTGGAGGTATTGTCAGAAGACAAAGAGTCTGGTGAAGACCCTGATGTCTCCGATGCCTCTAACCTTGATGAGAAAGAGGAGGAGCTAAGAATGCAAGTATGTGATGCTGTGTCCGAGAAGGATGAAAAGGCTATCAAAGTGACTGAAGACTCCGAAAGAGACTCAAAGGCTGAAGAAGATGAGGCTGATCAGTTGGAGTGGGAGAAATCCTCGGATGTTCCCAAGACCAAAGATAAGGCTGAAGAAGAGTCTGCCGAAGTGGGGGAACAGTTCAGTCGAGAGTTGCAGCAGTCCAAGAAAGGACATGAGGAGCATGTGCTGATGCCAAATGTGGAGAGAAAAAGAAAAACGAAAAGAGAGAGGCCACAGGTGCGAAAGCGCATCATCCCCACTCGTGAAAGAGAGTACCAGGTAATAAGATGGGCAAGAAAATCCCGTAGGTCTTATCTGCTCCGTACTAAACTCATGCGGGTCACAAACCAGGTGCTATTGGCCTGGGTCTGGCAGAATAAGGGGAAGACTGTAGGCCAGGTCGATGCCCTCTCACGAGCATCTTGGTTGGATGCTAGTGTTAACCCCTACGGGGTTGAACAAAGGGGGGGGGATATGTGGCAGTGGAGCTGCCAGAGGCCATAGGAAGGCCATTCAAGTGGCGTATCTCACCCAGAGCAAGCTGGGTGAGAACAAGAAAGGTTGGGAAAATAGTTTTTTCCCACTGTCTGCAGCAGTCAGGCTGGTAATGGGGATAATTATCAGCCAGCTGAGGAGCTTGGATTAATGTGGGTTGAGCTTCTCAATCAGGGCTCCCAGTCTGGGAAAGGAGCAGGCTGTGTCAAGACCTGTGGGAGCCGGGACCCTCTAACCCTGTGTGTAGGGTAAGCACTGGTGATGTGTCTTGGGGAGCTGGGTGGTAGACCCAGATCCTGATAGAGAGGGAAAGACTGTTTAGTCAGTGGCCAGACGGCCGAGGATTTATTTTTATGATTTTGTTGTACTGCTGTTGTGACAATAAAGCTGGTAGTGGCCAGTTTGCACCTGAATCTACAGTGGTGGAGTGGCTTCTTGATGTGTGCCAACCGTCTAAGGCGTTAAGACGGCGATCTGGAAGAGCTAAATGACCACGTGTTGTTACAGCTGGAGAGACTGTGCGAGCAGCTGCAGGCGTTAGTGGAGTTTCAGCTGCAGTACGCACGGGTCAGTCGCTTTGCGGAACAGCACCACTTCACCACCAATGAGTGGGCCTCCATGCAAGACCTGTGTGCCGTGTTGCTGTGTTTCGAGTACTCAACATACATGGCCAGTGGTGATGACGCTGTTCTTAGTGTTACAATACCCAGGGCCGGTGCAAGGATTTTTGCCGCCCTAGGCAAAAGAAAAGTTTGCCGCCCCCCCCCATGTGACATCACAATGCCCCACCCACATGATCTGCCATATTAAAGGGGTTCTGCAGTTTATTTAAACTGATCGCAGGGGTCCGACACCTGGGACCCCTGCCAATCAGCTGTTTGAGAAGACAGCTGCGCTGGCAATAGCGCCTCAGCCTTCTCGCAGTCACTGCGCCTACGGTAAACAGCGAGAAGGCCCAGGCGCTACTGCCAGTGCCGCTGCCTTCTCAAACAGCTGATCGGCGGGGTCCCGGGTGTCGGACCCTGCAGATCAGATGCTGATGATCTATCCAGAGGATAGATCATCAGTTTAAATAAACTGCAGAACCCCTTTAACTAACGCCAGTTCTCCCCCCTTGTCATTCTTCCTCTCCCCCCTTGTCATTCTTCCTCTCCCCCCTTGTCATTCTTCCTCTCCCCCTCCCCTTGTCATTCTTCCTCTCCCCTCCCCTTGTCATTCTTCCTCTCCCCCTTGTCATTCTTCCTCTCCCCCCTTGTCATTCTTCCTCTCCCCCCTTGTCATTCTTCCTCCCCCTTGTCATTCTTCCTCCCCCCTTGTCATTCTTCCTTCCCCCCTTGTCATTCTTCCTCCCCCTTGTCATTCTTCCTCCCCCTTGTCATTCTCTCCCCCTCTTGCCATTCTTCACACTCCCCCTTGTCATTCCCTTTCTCCCTCTTGTCATTCTCTCTCCCCTCTCCTTTGTCATTCTCTTTCCACTCTTTTTATTCTCCCCCTCTCAACCTTGTCATTCTCCCCCTCTCAACCTTGTCATTCTCTTTCATCCCCCCTTACCTCTAGTGTAGCGTGGCCGAGCTCTTTATGCTCCACGGGTACAGGAGCTTTAGTTTCCTGTACCCGAGGGGACTGACATGAAGTGCACACTGTGTGCGCACTTCATGTCAGTCCGGCCGGGTACAGGAGACAGATGCTCCTGTACCCGCGGACCTTAGACAGCTCGGCCACGCTACAATGAGGAACTGACAGGAGGGAGCGCTGAGCGCTTCCCTCCTGTCAGCTCCTCTCTTCTTGCTGCGCCCGGGCGGTGCGCCCTCATGGACGCACCAGCCCGGGCAGTGCTGCAGCCGCCTGAGGCTCAATTCAGAGCGCTCGGGCGGCTGCAGCATGAGGCAGGGCCGGCGCTCCTAGCAGGGCCGGCGCTCCTAGCAGCGCCCCTTCCTAAGGGGCGCTCTACGCGGCTGCCTATTCCGCGTATAGGACGCGCCGGCCCTGACAATACCACTTCTATGTCTCCTTATAAAAACACTTAGGGCGATGATGGAAGAGGATGTGGCACAGGAGGAAGAAGAGGGGGCATTTCAAGGGTTTCAGGCCAGTCATTCAGAAGTGGCTCAGAGGGTGGGTTCCTGCACCAGTAGAGGCTAGGTACACAATTGGCCAGCCAGGACACAGTTCTGGAGGATGAGGAGGAGAAGGATGAGGTAGAGGAAGAGGAGGAGTAGGTAGAGGAGGAGGAACCGGGTACACAGCAGGGTGGCACCCAACACAGCTGCTGGATCCCTATTACAAAGACAATGTGCCGACCTAAATTCCCTCACTGGAGCATGATAGGAAGATGCACAACTACAAGCTCATGCTGGTACGCCCTCCTGAGAGTATTCCGAACTGACACCGAGGGACAAGTGGAAGCACAAGGCGAAGGCAGAGGAGGAGGAGGAGCATGAGGTCACCAATGCAGCTGGGTCACGGCCAGCACCTCTGAAGGCAGGGTTAGCATGGCCGACATGTGGAAGAGCTTTGTCACCATGCAACAGAAACCGGCACAACCAGATGACAGGGTACGTCTTAGCAGGAGGCAGCATTTGAACAACATGGTGGAACAGTACATGTGCAGACACCTACACGTACTGACTGATGGTTCTGCCCCATTTAACTTCTGGGTCTCCAAATACAGTTGTGTTCAAAATAATTCAACCCCCACTGAAATTGAGTGTTTTGGCCAGTTTGACATTGATTTTGATCATTTCAGTCATCTTGTTTACAATTAAATCAAAGAGGCACTTGTAAGTCAGACAAATATAACATAACATTTATAATGAAATAACCACAAATGTCTTATCTGTGCTCACATCATCATCAGTTTTATTCAACCCCCAAGTGACATTCAATCTTAGTACTTAGTACAACATCCTTTTCCAGTTATAACAGCTTTTAAACGTGAAGCATAGCTTGACACAAGTGTCTTGCAGCGATCTACGGGTATCTTTGCCCATTCTTCATGGGCAAAAAACTCCAGTTCAGTCACATTATTAGGCTTGCGCGCTGCAACTGCTTTCTTTAAGTCCCACCAGAGGTTCTGAATCAGATTTAAGTCTGGAGACTGCGATGGCCACTTCAAAATGTTCCAGCCTTTAATCTGCAACCATGCTCTAGTGGACTTGGAGGTATGCTTGGGATCATGGTCCTGTTGAAAGGTCCAACGTCTCCCAAGCCTCAGGTTTGTGACGGACTGCATCACATTTTCATCCAATATCTCCTGGTACTGAAGAGAATTCATGGTACCTTGCACATGCTGAAGCTTCCCTGTACCTGTAGAAGCAAAACAGCCCCAAAGCATGATTGACCCCCCGCCATGCTTCACAGTAGGCAAGGTGTTCGTTTTTTCATAGGCCTTGTTCTTCCTCCTCCAAACATAGCGTTGATCCATGGGCCCAAACAGTTTTAATTTTGTTTAATCAGTCCACAGAACACAAATGTGGTTTGTCCACATGACTTTTGGCATAATGCAGTCAACTCTTCGTATTCTTTGGAGACAGCAAGGGGGTTGGCCTGGGAGTTCTGGCATGGAGGCCTTCATTACGGAGTGTGCGCCTTATTGTCTGAGCTGAAACTTCAGTACCCGCATCTGACAAATCTTTTTTCAGTTCCTTAGCAGTCACACAGGGACTTTTCAACACTTTGCGCTTCAGGTAGCACACAGCAGTCGAAGTCAGCATCCTCTTTCTGCCACGACCAGGTAGTGTTTCAACAGTGCCCTTCGCCTTGAATTTGCGAATGATGCTTCCTATAGTGTCTCTTGGTATGTTTAACATCTTTGCAATCTTTTTATTGCCATTGCCCTTCCTGTGAAGAGAAATCACCTCTTCTCTTGTCTTCCTGGACCATTCTCTTGACTTCACCATGTTTGTAAACACACCAGTAAATGTCTAGAAGGAGCTGAGTATCACAGTCATTTTAAATCTGCCTAATTGGTGCTTATTATGCTTGATTGCTGCTCCTTGACATCCACAGGTGTTTTCAATACCTGATCGAAAACACTTGAATGAACCTCTGTTCTCAAGAGTGGTAGTCTTTAAGGGGTTGAATAATTGTGTCAATGAAGAAATCACAAAAAAAACATTTAACCCCTTTAGGACACATGACGTACCGGTACGGCATGTTTCCCGAGTCCTTAAGGACACATGACGTACCGGTACGTCATGAGTTGTTCCGATCACTGCTGCTCAGCTGGCAGTGATCGGAACAAGGTACCTGCTGAAATCATTCAGCAGGTACCTTGTTACAATGCCCAGGGGGTCCTGTGACCCCCCATATAGGCGATCGCTGCAAACCGCAGGTCAATTCAGACCTGCGGTTTGCAGCGCTTTGTGCGATCTCTGATCCCCGCGGTCTGTGACCGCGGGGATCAGAGAGTTAATTGCCCCTGAGTATTTATTTTTAACCCCCCCTGCAGCCCCCAATCATATTATGGCGGCGGGGGTGCAGGGGGGGTGGTTGCGGGCGGCGGGAGGGGTGCGGGAGGCGGGCGGTGCGGCGGGCGGGATCGCGATTGCGATCCCCCGCCCGCCTCATCTGTAATGTACCCCTGGTGTCTAGTGGGTCTATCAGAGTGTCAGCACATTGCTGACACTCTGATAGAAACGGCTGGCATCTGTGCTTGATCAGATGCCAGCCGTTTAACCCCTTCCGTACCGCGGTCCATACGGACCGCGGTATGGAAGGGTTAACAGGGAGGGAGCTCCCTCTCCCATCGGGTGGCTGCTGTGCCTTTGCAGCCCCCCAACAGTATGGGATCACAGAGGGAGGGAGCTCCACTCCCTCCCCATCACCCCCTGCTCAGTTATGGCAGCGGGTGATGGTTGCCATGGAGACAGGATGCTTTCAGAAGCGTCCTGCTCTCCATGGTGCTGAAAGTCTGAATAGACCTGCTAAAGGTCTATTCAGACTTTGTAAAGTACAAAATACAGTACAGTGCACTATATAGTGTACTGTACTGTATTATACAGACACCAGATCCACTGGATCTTTCAGAACCAAGTGGGTCTGGGTCAAAAAAAATGTAAAAATGAAAAAAACACATATCACTGAATAAAAAAAAATAAAAAATACACTACACATATTCGGTATCGCCGCGTCCGTAAAAACCTGCTCTATAAAAATATCACATGACTAAACTCCTCAGGTGAACGACATAAAAAAAAAAACCAAAAATGGTGTAAATAAGCCATTTTTTGCACCTTACATCACTAAAAGTGTAATACAAAGCGATCAAAAAGGTGTTTGCCCCCCAAAATAGTACCAATCAAACCGCCATCTCATCCCGCAAAAAACGAGCCCCTACCTAAAACAATTGGCCAAAAAATAAAAAAACTATGCCTCTCAGACTAAAACATGATTTTTTTTGTTTCAAAAATGCTTTTTAGTGTTAAATAGTGTTGAGCGAACAGTTCGAGAATAGTTCGGGTTCGTACCGAACTTTGGGGTGTCCGTAACACGGACCCGAACCCGGACATTTTCAAAAAAGTTCGGGTTCGAGTTCGGAGTTCGGCATGTTCTCTCGGCGCATTTTGAAAGTACTATATAGCAGAATAGTACAGGCTTAAAGCTGAAATCGCATTGCGATTACAACTTTGAGCTACCGATCACCATGGGAACGCCTCCTCCAGTAGAATTTACTGTCGGATCTGAGAATTAAGTTGAAATCGCAATGCGATTATTAGAACTCAAATAAATCGCATCACACTACACGTTCTAATTGCATTCGATTTTAACTTTACTGTTTGGTTTTGTATCGCGATAATAAAAAATTTGAATAATCGTGTGCGTGCTGTTCTAGCACGCAGTGCTATTCGTATCCCACTCTTAAGTTCTAATCGCATTCGATGTTAACTTATGCATTTTTTTTTTTTTTGCCAGGCATCAAATAGAATGCGATGCCTGTCAAAAAAAAAGCATAAGTTAAAATCGAATGCGATTAGAACTTAAGAGTGGGATACGAATAGCACTAGTGTTGTGTTGTTGAGCGCACATTTCGAGAATAGTTCCGGTCCATACAGAATTTTTTTTTACACTGGCCAGATCGATTTTTACCGGCACATGTAACTGGGCTGACCGGCGGCGGCCATTTTGGGACCTGTGGTGCGCCAGCTCAAGCTGCCACAGAGTCCAAAAAAAAGCTCCAAAGAATTGAAAAATCTACTCCTGTGACACAGAACAACAGCGATTCAGCTGCTCAGTCAAAGTCAATTTTTTTTCTGGCTGGGCAGACCATTTTCTGGCACATGTTACTGGGCTGATAGGCGGCGGCCATTTTGGGACTTGTGGTGCTACAGCAAATGCTGCCACAGCGTCCATTAATCTCATGTAATAGTCGATTTTTTCATAGATATACTACATCAGGGGTTTGGCTGTGCTTGTGTCACCCCTACTAACTGCCAATATAAAATATATCAGTGGTGAAACTGAAAGTAACCCACTTGGATAGCAAATCCCATGAATGTGCTGTTCCAGCTAGGCTAGCCAGTGTCACTACAGCCAGGTCCAATACTGTCAGCCAGAAATTAAATTTTTTTTTTTTTTGCCAGAAATATAAATTAAAAAAATCTTTCCCTGTAACAAACATAATTCTGGTGTTAGACCAGAAGAAGCACTCCTTCAGTAAATAATACTGTAAAAAGGTTTAGGTAATAATTCTCCCAGTGTGGGCAATTTATGTACCAAAACGAGCATTTTAAAATTCCGGTGTTCTGAAATACCAGCAGTCTTCTTGTAATTAATACCAGAAAAAGGCATTATAGTGTCCAGTGTTGTCATTTTGGTTCCAAAAAGGCCAATTTAATCAATCTGGTGTTGGTGACACCCGAAATAGTAGGCCGCACGTTGTTACTCCTGTAAAAAGGAAATAGTTCTCCCACTGTGGGAATTCATTTAACATAAGTAGCATTTAAAAAATTCTGGTGTCCAATTTGCAGCAGTCTTCTTGTAATTAATACCGGAAAAAGGAATTACGGTATATCTTCCAGTGTGGGAATTTTGGGGCTAAAAAATAATATATTTTATTGTGGTGCGAGTTGAATCACAACAATGAGAAAACATTCTATTAAGGGACGAGGACACGGTCGTGGTGGGGTCCGTGGAGTCTCTGTTGCTGGCAGAGGACGTGGCCGTTCGGCCTCAGGCGCACAAAGTAGTGAACCAACTCCCTCAAGTAGCCGGCAGAATTTACAGCGATATTTGGTGGGGCCCAATGCCGTTATGAGGATGGTAAGGCCTGAGCAGGTACAGGCATTAGTCGATTGGGTGGCCGACAGTGCTTCCAGCACGTTCACCACATTGTCTTCCGCCCAGTCTTCTGCGGAAAGCGCACAGGTGGCACCGGAAAACCAAGCCCATCAGTCTGTCACATCACCCCCATGCATATCAGGGAAACTGTCCGAGCCTCAAGTTATGCAGCAGTCTCTTCTTCTGTTTGAAGACTCTGCTGGCAGGGGTTCCCAGGGCGTCCACCTAGCCCTTTCCTAGCGGTGGAAGACATACCATGCACTGATGCACAACCACTTATGTATCCAGATGATGAGGACATGGGAATACCACCACAGCAGAGTGACCGAGTGTCTGATGATGACGAAACACAGGTGCCCACTGCCGTGTCTTATTGCAGTGTGCAGACTGAACAGGAGGAGGTCAGGGAGGAAGACTGGGTGGAAGACGATGCAGAGGACGATGAGGTCTTAGACCCCACATGGACTGAAGGTCGTGCCGCTGACTTAAATAGTTCAGAGGAAGAGGCAGTGGTGAGACCGAGACAACAGCGAAGCCAAAGAGGGAGCAGGGGGCAAAATCAGAACACCCGCCGTCCCGAGAGTTCGCCTGCTATTGGCCAGTGCCAACAGGGACCCAGCACCCCAAAGGCATCTTCAAGGAGTTCCCTGGCATGGCACTTCTTCAAACAATGTGCTGAGGACAAGACCAGAGTGGTTTGCACGCTGTGCCATCAGACCCTGAGGCGAGGCATTAGCGTTCTTAACCTGAGCACCACCTGCATGATCAGGCATCTACATGCAAAGCATGAACTGCAGTGGAGTGCACACCTCAAAAAAATGAACCCGCTCAGGCTCCCCTGCTCCCTCTACCGCTGCTGCCTCGGCTTCCGCCTCGAGAGGAATGTTGCCACCTGCCGAGCAGCAAACAGAGGATGTGCCACCGACACCACCACCACCACCGCCACCGTCACCTTGCGTCTCCACTATTTCACACAGCAGCGTTCAGCTCTCCATCTCTCAAACCTTTGAGAGGAAGCGCAAATTCCCACCTAGTCACCCTCGAGGCCCTTGGCCTGAATGCCAGCATTTCTAAACTACTGGCCTTTGAAATGCTGTCATTCCGGCTGGTGGACACAGACAGCTTCAAACAGCTGATGGCCATGGCTGTCCCCCAGTATGTGGTTCCCAGCCGCCACTACTTCTCCAAGACAGCCGTGCCTTCCCTGCACATGCAAGTGTCTGATAAAATCAAGTGTGCACTGCGCAACGCCATTTGTGCCAAGGTCCACCTAACCACAGATACGTGGACCAGTAAGCACGGCCAAGGACGCTATATCTCACTAACTGCACACTGGGTGAATGTAGTGGCGGCTGGGCCCCAGGCGGAGAGTTCCTTGGCGCACGTCCTTCCGCCACCTAGGATCGCAGGGCATCATTCTCTGCCTCCTGTAGCCTCCTCCTCCTACTCGGCTTTCTCCTCCTCCTCTGCTTCCACCAGCTCCTCCTGTCAGCCACACACCTTCACCACCAACTTCAGCACAGCCCGGGGTAAGCGTCAGCAGGCCATTCTGAAACTCTTATGTTTGGGGGACAGGCCCCACACCGCGCAGGAGTTGTGGCGGGGTATTGAACAACAGACGGACGAGTGGTTGCTGCCGGTGGGCCTCAAGCCAGGCCTGGTGGTATGCGATAATGGGCGAAATCTCGTGGCAGCTCTGGGACTAGCTGGTTTGGCGCACATCCCTTGCCTGGCGCATGTGCTGAATTTGGTGGTGCAGAGGTTCATTCACCACTACCCCAACATGTCAGAGCTGCTGCATAAAGTGCGGGCCGTCTGTGCGCGCTTCCGGCGTTCACATCCTGCCGCTGCTCGCCTGTCTGCGCTACAGCGGAACTTCGGCCTTCCCGCTCACCGCCTCATATGCGACGTGCCCACCCGGTGGAACTCCACCTTGCACATGCTGGAGAGACTGTGCGAGCAGCAGCAGGCCATAGTGGAGTTTCAGCTGCAGCACGCTCGCGTCAGTCGTACTGCGGAACGGCACCACTTCACCACCAATGATTGGGCCTCCATGCGAGACCTGTGTGCCCTGCTGCACTGCTTTGAGTACTCCACCAAAATGGCCAGTGGCGATGACACTGTTATCAGCGTTACAATACCAATTCTATGTCTCCTAGAGAAAACGCTTAGGGCAATGATGGAAGAGGAGGTGGCCCAGGTGGAGGAGGAGGAGGAGGAGGAGGGCTCGTTTCTAAGACTTTCAGGCCAGTCTGTTAGAAGTAGCTCAGAGGGAGGTTTTTTGAAGCAGCAGAGGGCAGGTTCACAAGTCGCCAGCCAAGGCACTCTAATGGAGGACGAGGAGGATGAGGAGGAGGTGGAGGAGGACGAGGATGAAGCAGGTTCACAGCAGGGTGGCAGCCCACACAGCTCAGGCCCATCACTAGTGCGTGGCTGGGGTGATACAGTGGACGATGACGATACGCCTCCCACAGAGGACAGCTTGTCCTTACCTCCTGGGGAGCCTGGCACACATGAGCGATTACATGCAGCAGTGCCTGCGCAACGACAGCAGAGTTGCCCACATTTTAACGTGTGCTGACTACTGGGTGGCCACCCTGCTGGATCCCCGGTACAAAGACAATGTGCCCACTTTACTTCCTGCTCTGGAGCGTGATAGGAAGATGCGCGAGTACAAGCGCACGCTGGTAGACGCGCTCCTGAGAGCATTCCCAACTGTCACAGGGGAACAGGTGGAAGGCCAAGGCCAAGGCAGAGGAGGAGCTAGAGGTCGCCCACGCAGCAGTGTCACGGCCAGCTCCTCTGAGGGCAGGGTTAGCATGGCAGAAATGTGGACAAGTTTTGTCTCCACGCCACAGCTAAGTGCCCCACCACCTGATACGGAACGTGTTAGCAGGAGGCAGCATTTCATTAACATGGTTGAACAGTATGTCTGCACACCCCTCCACGTACTGACGGACGGTTCGGCCCCATTCAACTTCTGGGTTTCAAAATTGTCCACGTGGCCAGAGTTAGCATGTTATGCCTTGGAGGTGCTGGCCTGCCTGGCGGCCAGCGTTTTATCAGAACGCGTATTCAGCACGGCGGGGGGCGTCATTAATGACAAGCGCAGCCGTCTGTCCACAGCCAATGTGGACAAGCTGACGTTCATAAAGATGAACAAGGCATGGATCCCTCAGGACCTGTCCCTCCCTTGTGCAGAGTAGTCCTTAATAACTGCCTAAAACATGTCTTGTTGTACTACGGGCCACTTCTTTATTTAATACAAATTTTATGTAACCCACAGTTGAATGAAACTCTCCTCCGCCAGGGCCTAACTAGATGAAAGTGGGCCTGTTAAACTATCGGGTGACATAAAGCCATAACCTCTGCCATGCTACCTCTGTCCTCTGTCTGGGTGCTGAGGCCTAAGTCAAATAAAGCGGTCTTCTGCTGTGCTGGGGGATATGAAGCTAATCTCTGACCTCTCTCCTCTGTCTGGGTCCAAAGGCCTAAGTCACTGAAAGAGGCCTTCTCCTGTGGTGTGTGATATGATGCCTGAATTTGTGCTGTGGGACCTCTCTCCTCTTCCTGGGTGCAGGGGTCAAAGTATCTAAAAGTGTCCTTCTCTTGCGGTGGTTGATATGATGCCTGAATATGTGCTGTGGGGCCTCTCTCCTCTGTTTGGGTGAAGTGGTCAAAGTAACTTTATGGTGGCTTCTCCTGTGGTGGTTGATATTATGCCTGATTCTCTGCTGTGGAACCTCTCTCCTCTTCCTGGGTGCAGGGGTCAAAGTATCTAAAAGTGTCCTTCTCTTGCGGTGGTTGATATGATGCCTGAATATGTGCTGTGTGGCCTCTCTCCTCTGTCTGGGTGAAGGGGTCAAAGTAACTTTATGGTGGCTTCTCCTGTGGTGGTTGATATTATGCCTGATTCTCTGCTGTGGAACCTCTCTCCTCTTCCTGGGTGCAGGGGTCAAAGGATCTAAAAGTGTACTTCTCTTGCGGTGGTTGATATGATGCCTGAATATGTGCTGTGGGGCCTCTCTCCTCTGTCTGGGTGAAGGGGTCAAAGTAACTAAATGGTGGCCTACTCCTGTGGTGGTTGATATGATGCCTGATTCTCTGCTGTGGGACCTCTCTCCTCTGTCTGGGTGAGGGGGTCAAAGTAACTAAATGGTGGCCTACTCCTGTGGTGGTTGATATGATGCCTGATTCTCTGCTGTGGGGCCTCTCTCCTCTGTCTGGGTGAAGGGGTCAAAGTAACTAAATGGTGGCCTACTCCTGTGGTGGTTGATATGATGCCTGATTCTCTGCTGTGGGACCTCTCTCCTCTGTCTTGGTGAAGGGGTCAAAGTAACTAAATGGTGGCCTACTCCTGTGGTGGTTGATATGATGCCTGATTCTCTGCTGTGGGGCCTCTCTCCTCTGTCTGGGTGAAGGGGTCAAAGTAACTAAATGGTGGCCTACTCCTGTGGTGGTTGATATGATGCCTGAATATGTGCTGTGGGGCCTCTCTCCTCTGTCTGGGTGAAGGGGTCAAAGTAACTAAATGGTGGCCTACTCCTGTGGTGGTTGATATGATGCCTGATTCTCTGCTGTGGGACCTCTCTCCTCTGTCTGGGTGAAGGGGTCAAAGTAACTAAATGGTGGCCTACTCCTGTGGTGGTTGATATGATGCCTGATTCTCTGCTGTGGGGCCTCTCTCCTCTGTCTGGGTGAAGGGGTCAAAGTAACTAAATGGTGGCCTACTCCTGTGGTGGTTGATATGATGCCTGAATATGTGCTGTGGGGCCTCTCTCCTCTGTCTGGGTGAAGGGGTCAAAGTAACTAAATGGTGGCCTACTCCTGTGGTGGTTGATATGATGCCTGAATATGTGCTGTGGGGCCTCTCTCCTTTGTCTGGGTGAAGGGGTCAAAGTAACAAAATGGTGGCCTACTCCTGTGGTGGTTGATATGATGCCTGATTCTCTGCTGTGGAACCTCTCTCCTCTGTCTGGGTGAAGGGGTCAAAGTAACTAAATGGTGGCCTACTCCTGTGGTGGTTGATATGATGCCTGAATATGTGCTGTGGGGCCTCTCTCCTTTGTCTGGGTGAAGGGGTCAAAGTAACAAAATGGTGGCCTACTCCTGTGGTGGTTGATATGATGCCTGATTCTCTGCTGTGGAACCTCTCTCCTCTGTCTGGGTGAAGGGGTCAAAGTAACTAAATGGTGGCCTACTCCTGTGGTGGTTGATATGATGCCTGAATATGTGCTGTGGGGCCTCTCTCCTTTGTCTGGGTGAAGGGGTCAAAGTAAGAAAATGGTGGCCTACTCCTGTGGTGGTTGATATGATGCCTGATTCTCTGCTGTGGAACCTCTCTCCTCTGTCTGGGTGAAGGGGTCAAAGTAACTAAATGGTGGCCTACTCCTGTGGTGGTTGATATGATGCCTGATTCTCTGCTGTGGGGCCTCTCTCCTCTGTCTGGGTGAAGGGGTCAAAGTAACTAAATGGTGGCCTACTCCTGTGGTGGTTGATATGATGCCTGATTCTCTGCTGTGGGACCTCTCTCCTCTGTCTTGGTGAAGGGGTCAAAGTAACTAAATGGTGGCCTACTCCTGTGGTGGTTGATATGATGCCTGATTCTCTGCTGTGGGGCCTCTCTCCTCTGTCTGGGTGAAGGGGTCAAAGTAACTAAATGGTGGCCTACTCCTGTGGTGGTTGATATGATGCCTGAATATGTGCTGTGGGGCCTCTCTCCTCTGTCTGGGTGAAGGGGTCAAAGTAACTAAATGGTGGCCTACTCCTGTGGTGGTTGATATGATGCCTGATTCTCTGCTGTGGGACCTCTCTCCTCTGTCTGGGTGAAGGGGTCAAAGTAACTAAATGGTGGCCTACTCCTGTGGTGGTTGATATGATGCCTGATTCTCTGCTGTGGGGCCTCTCTCCTCTGTCTGGGTGAAGGGTCAAAGTAACTAAATGGTGGCCTACTCCTGTGGTGGTTGATATGATGCCTGAATATGTGCTGTGGGGCCTCTCTCCTCTGTCTGGGTGAAGGGGTCAAAGTAACTAAATGGTGGCCTACTCCTGTGGTGGTTGATATGATGCCTGAATATGTGCTGTGGGGCCTCTCTCCTTTGTCTGGGTGAAGGGGTCAAAGTAACAAAATGGTGGCCTACTCCTGTGGTGGTTGATATGATGCCTGATTCTCTGCTGTGGAACCTCTCTCCTCTGTCTGGGTGAAGGGGTCAAAGTAACTAAATGGTGGCCTACTCCTGTGGTGGTTGATATGATGCCTGAATATGTGCTGTGGGGCCTCTCTCCTTTGTCTGGGTGAAGGGGTCAAAGTAACAAAATGGTGGCCTACTCCTGTGGTGGTTGATATGATGCCTGATTCTCTGCTGTGGAACCTCTCTCCTCTGTCTGGGTGAAGGGGTCAAAGTAACTAAATGGTGGCCTACTCCTGTGGTGGTTGATATGATGCCTGAATATGTGCTGTGGGGCCTCTCTCCTTTGTCTGGGTGAAGGGGTCAAAGTAAGAAAATGGTGGCCTACTCCTGTGGTGGTTGATATGATGCCTGATTCTCTGCTGTGGAACCTCTCTCCTCTGTCTGGGTGAAGGGGTCAAAGTAACTAAATGGTGGCCTACTCCTGTGGTGGTTGATATGATGCCTGATTCTCTGCTGTGGGGCCTCTCTCCTCTGTCTGGGTGAAGGGGTCAAAGTAACTAAATGGTGGCCTACTCCTGTGGTGGTTGATATGATGCCTGAATATGTGCTGTGGGGCCTCTCTCCTTTGTCTGGGTGAAGGGGTCAAAGTAACTAAATGGTGGCCTACTCCTGTGGTGGTTGATATGATGCCTGATTCTCTGCTGTGGAACCTCTCTCCTCTGTCTGGGTGAAGGGGTCAAAGTAACTAAATGGTGGCCTACTCCTGTGGTGGTTGATATGATGCCTGATTCTCTGCTGTGGGGCCTCTCTCCTCTGTCTGGGTGAAGGGGTCAAAGTAACTAAATGGTGGCCTACTCCTGTGGTGGTTGATATGATGCCTGATTCTCTGCTGTGGAACCTCTCTCCTCTGTCTGGGTGAAGGGGTCAAAGTAACTAAATGGTGGCCTACTCCTGTGGTGGTTGATATGATGCCTGATTCTCTGCTGTGGAACCTCTCTCCTCTGTCTGGGTGAAGGGGTCAAAGTAACAAAATGGTGGCCTACTCCTGTGGTGGTTGATATGATGCCTGAATATGTGCTGTGGGGCCTCTCTCCTTTGTCTGGGTGAAGGGGTAACAAAATGGTGGCCTACTCCTGTGGTGGTTGATATGATGCCTGAATCTCTGCTGTGAGACCTCTCTCCTTTGTCTGGGTGCTGGGGTCGAAATAATAGTAAGTGACCTTCTCCATTGGTGGGTGACTTGAAGCCTGATTCTGTGCTATGGGACCTCACTCCAATTAATATTGTTTAATTTTTATTTATTTTATGTTAACTCATTTCCTTATCTACATTTGTTTGCAGGGGATTTACCTACATTTTGCTGCCTTTTGCTGCCCTCTAGCCCTTTCCGGGTGTGTTTTACAGCCTTACCAAAAACCTTACCAGATCTAGCACATAAACCAGTTGAACTTGAAACCCTTGAAAGATTACAGTAATGAAAAATAATTATTAATATGGGCAACACTATCTGTACCCTTTGTTTCCAATCAAACAAAAACGCAATAAATTTGATTTAACTTTATAGTTTAACAAAATAGAATTATTTTTTAACATAAATATATAAATAACCAAAAAAATTAGGGTAATTTTTTAAATTTTCTCTGCTCCTCCAGCAGATCATTGATGTCCTTAAGATGAGCCTCCTCCATGGCTCGCATTTGGTGGGAGAACTGCATCTTGAGCTGCCTCATCTTCCTGGTTTGCTGCTCCCTGAACTGCTGCATTCGCAGCTGGTGCTTCCTTCGCATTGTTTTTATTTTTTTTAACATGATGTTGTCAGCTGTAAAATAAATGAAATAAAATTTGGAAATGTACATTAAAATACAATCATTAATTGTTATATAAAGCTGAGATGATATTTTTTCTTGAAAATCACTGGTTAGACCACACATGGAGTACTGTGTACAGTTCTGGGCTCCTGTGAACAAGACAGACATAGCAGAGCTGGAGAGGGTTCAGAGGAGGGCAACTAAAGTAATAACTGGAATGAGGGATCTACAGTACCGTAAAAGGTTATCAAATTTAGGGTTATTCACTTTAGAAAAAAGACGACTGAGGGGAGATCTAATAACTATGTATAAATATATCAGGGGTCAGTACAGAGATCTCTCCCATCATCTATTTATCCCCAGGACTGTGACTGTGACAAGGGGACATCCTCTGCGTCTGGAGGAAAGAAGGTTTGTACACAAACAGAGAAAAGGATTCTTCACTGTAAGAGCAGTGAGACTATGGAACTCTCTGCCTGAGGAGGTGGTGATGGTGAGTACAATAAAGGAATTCAAGAGGGGACTGGATTTATTTCTGGAGTGTAATAATATTACAGGCTATAGCTACTAGAGAGGGGTCGTTGATCCAGGGAGTTATTCTGATTGCCTGATTGGAGTCGGAAAGGAATTTTTTTTCCCCTTATGTGAGGAAAATTGGCTTCTGCCTCACAGCGGTTTTTTGCCTTCCTCTGGATCAACTTGTAGGAAACAGGCCGAACTGGATGGACAAATGTCTTTTTCGGTCTTATATACTATGTTACTATGTTACTATGTAAATCTGTTATATATTGGTTTAGGTAGGATTAATAATAGTTCCTTTTAGTTTTGGGTTATTGACTTAGTAGTTACGTTAATGGTTTTGATGTTGATCAATTACTTTTTAGTGTTTATTTTTTATATTACTGTTATGTGTTGTACTTTATTTGTTGCCTGTTTTATTATATTTTCTTCATTTAAAAAATAATATAGTTTGTTAAAATATATTCTTAGAAAAATTTATATATTGCATGCTTGTTATATCGTACTTCCAAAAATGGATGTGGCAGTTAGATACGTTATGGAAATCAGTACTCCCACCCGTAACATTAGCTTTCTGGGACACTGAATAAATAAAAATATCCACATCATCCATTTACCTTCTTGTCGGGGGTAGTGACCATCTCCTCTTCTGCCTCCTCAGAGTCATCACCCTCCTCCACTGCAGCAGGTGGGCTATGGGCCCGATAGCCTGATGGCCCTGCCTCTTCCTGCTCCTCCTCGTCCGAGTGGTCTGTCTCCTCCTCCACCTCCACCGCCTTCTTCTTTTTAGAGAGCTTGGCTCTCACTTTGGGAAGCGGAGCATCTGTAATGATGATGATGACCAAATTTTTAAAAATGCCAAGATAAACAAGTAAAGCCAAATTACAGTTAAGGGTACACAAATTAATCTATGGTAGTGTCTGGATGGCATAATAATTAACTACACCTATCTTTCTTCTCCTTTTGGCTTAGATCAAGTGTAGTATCATCAGTGTCTGCCTTGACCTGCCGGACCAGGACCCTGTGGGTACCCCTGCACTCTGCCTTTGAGCATCGTTGATTAAGTTCAGCTTCAACTCACTGCTGCTATTGGGTGTTGGGCCACTCCCCAGGGAACAAGAGTGATTCGAGTCTATGACTTCATTTGGGCATGTGGCCTAATTGTCCTGATCGATGCTTGTTGTCTACACTCGTCCAGACGTGCGAGGAGTTTGGACAAGCTTCAGGGGCCAAAGTCAACTGTGTAAAGTCAAAAAACATATGTGGCCCAGAAAGAGGTCTCATATTGCCACTTTTAGCACCCTTTCCCATCAGTTCAACACCACTGTACTAAGTGATTTATTGTAAAGGGTTAAAAAATACTTATTTCTCTAACCAACATATTGTGTTATCTATCTGCTCAGTTATGCAAATAAGTATTGTACCTGGAAGAGATTTATCTCGGATCTTAGTGATCAGATCCATCCTGTGGCGCTTCAGATCTGACCACTTTTTTTGAATTGCTTCCTTCCGATGAGTGCACCCATTCTTCTGCCACAGATGGAAAGCAATTCTCCGCGCTATGGCCTGCTTTTCGCCCCTTGACCTTCTGTGGTCGTACCCCTTCTCCAACATTTCCTGCAAGATAACAATTAAATCATGTAATCCCACAGTTCTAAAATACAATTATTAGTTATCATAGTCATAAGAACCATCAAAAATAACATTTAATATCAAAACAGTCAAAGAGTAGAACATCGCCATCCCTTTAAAAGTGACTTGAACATTGCCGCCCCTTTAAAAGTGACTTGAACACTGCAGCCCCTTTAAAAGTGACTTGAACATCGCCATCCCTTTAAAACTGACTTGAACATCGCCATCCCTTTAAAAGTGACTTGAATATTGCCGCCCCTTTAAAAGTCACTTAAACATCGCCATCCCTTTAAAAGTGACTTGAACATTGCGATCCCTTTAAAAGTGACTTGAATATTGCCGCCCCTTTAACCGCTTGCCGACCGCCGAACGCACGGATGCGTCCAGGCGGCGGCAAGTTTGTTCCTCCTGGACGCATCCGTGCGTCATCTCGCGAGAGCCGAGATCTGCTGTGAACGCGCGCGTTCACAGCAGAGCGCGGCTCTGCAGTTGTACTACAGCCTGCCAGCGATGATCAATCGCTGGCAGGCTGTAAATGTAAAATAAATGAGATCAAAGTGTTATATCAGACGCTGTGTTGCTAACAGCGTCTGATATACCTAATACCTGGTCCTCTGGTGGTCCCATTTACTGGGATCGACCACCAGAGGACCAGGTAACAATGTAAAGTTGCACCAAACACTACACTAACCCCACCCCCACCCCCTCACTTTATAACCACTATTAACCCCTTGTTAACCCCTGATCACCCCATATAGACTCCCTGATCACCCCCTGTCACTGATCACCCCCTGTAAGGCTCTATTCACATGTCCATATGTGTTTTGCGGTTCAGCGGATCCACAGATCCGTGCCACGGATCCGCGGCGCGGATCCGCAAAACACGGACACCGTCAATGTGCTTTCCGCATTTTGCAGATCCGCACATTGCCAGAACTATATAGAAAATGCTTTTTCTTGTCCGCAATTGCGGACAAGAAAAGGGCATGTTCTATATTTTTGCTGAACGGAAATGCAGACCCGTAAGTGCGGATCCGCAATTCCGGATCCGAGCGGGACAAAGTCTGTCCCCATAGAAATGAATGGGTCCGCAATTCCGTTCCGCAAACAGAATTGCGGACGTGTGAATGGGGCATAAGGGTCCCTTATCACCGCCAGTTAGTTAGCTACTTGTTAGGTAGCTAGCGCCCAGCCCACCGCAGTCACTGATTTTGGCAGAGATTTTTTCATCCACATTGATCGATGCGAATGAAAAAATCTGTGCCGTTCATTTTTTTTTTTTTTTCAGCGCAGAGGTTGAACGGAAAAAAAATCTCATTACCCGTCTGCTCAATATACGGAGAATCGCAGAAACTCCTAATGCTGGCCATACGTGTAATGATTGCGGAGACCCTCAAATGCCAGGGCAGTACAAAAACCTCACATGTGACCCCATTTTGGAAAGAAGACACCCCAAGGTATTCCGTGAGGGGTATGGGGAGTTCATGTAAAATTTTATTTTTTGTCACAAGTTAGTGGAATATGAGACTTTGTAAAAAAAAAAAAAAAAAAAATCAATTTACGCTAACTTGTGCCCAAAATTTTTTATTCTGTGAACTCGCCATGCCCCTCACGGAATACCTTGGGGTGTCTTCTTTCCACAATGGGGTCACATGTGGGGTATTTATACTGCCCTGGCATTTTAGGGGTCCTAAAGCGTGAGAATCCAAATGCGTAAAAATGCCCTGTGAAATACTAAAGGTACTCATTAGTTTTAGGGCCCCTTTGCGCATCTTGGCTGCAAAAAAGTGGCACACATGTGGTATCGCCGAACTCAGGAGAAGTAGGGAAATGTGTTTTGGGGTGTATTTTTATATATACCCATGCTGGGTGAGAGAAATATCTCTGTAAATGACAACTTTTTAATTTTTTTATACAAAGTTGTCAATTTACAGCGATATTTCTCACACAAAGTAATGGGTATATGTAAAATACACCCCAAAGCACATCGCCCTACTTCTCCTGAGTACGGCGATACCACATGTGTGACACTTTTGCAGCCTGAATGCAAAGGGGCCCAAATTCCAACGAGTACCTTTAGCTTTACATGGCTGCTCACAATTAGCCCCGCCCAAAATGCCAGAACAGTACAAACACCCCACATGTGACCCCATTTTGGAAAGAAGACACCCCAAGGTATTCGCTGAGGGGCATAGTGAGTCCATGAAAAATTTAACTTTTGTCAAAAGTTAGCAGAAAGGGAGACTTTTGAGAAAAACAATAAAAAATCAATTTCCGCTAACTTGTGCCAAAAAAAAATCTTCTGTGAACTCGCCATGCCCCTCACAGAATACCTTGGGGTGTCTTCTTTCCAAAATGGGGTCACATGTGGGGTATTTATACTGCCCTGGCAATTTAGGGGCCCTAAAGCGTGAGAAGAAAAATGCATAAAAATGCCCTCCTAAAAGGTACTCATTGGTTTTAGGGCCCTTTGCACATCTTGGCTGCAAAAAGTGCCACACATGTGGTATCGCCGTACTCAGGAGAAGTAGGGCAATGTGTTTTGGGGTGTATTTTTACATATACCCATACTGGGTGAGAGAAATATCTCTGTAAATTGACAACTTTGTATAAATTTTTTTAAAAGTTGTCATTTACAGAGATATTCTCACACCCAGTATGGGTATATGTAAAAATACACCCTAAGCACATTGCCCTACTTCTCCTGAGTACGGCGATACACATGAGTGACACTTTTTGCAGCCAAGATGCGCAAAGGGCCCAAATCCAATGAGTGCCTTTAGGATTTCACAGGCCATTTTTACTGCATTTGGATTCTCACGCTTTAGGGCCCTAAAATGCCAGGTGCAGTATAAATACCCCACATGTGACCCCATTGTGGAAAGAAGACACCCTAAGGTATTCTGTGAGGGGCATGGTAAGTTCACAGAAATTTTATTTTTTGGCACAAGTCAGCGGAAATTGTATTTTTTTTTTTTTTTTACAAAGTCTCATATTTCACTAACTTGTGACAAAAAATAAAATTTTACATAAACTCACCATACCCCTCACAGAATACCTTGGGGTGTCTTCTTTCTAAAATGGGGTCACATGTGGGGTATTTATACTGTCCTGGCATTTTAGGGGCCCCTAAAGCGTGAGAAGAAGTCTGGAATCCAAATGCGTAAAAATGCCCTGTGAAATCCTAAAGGTACTCATTGGAATTTGGGCCCTTTGCACCCAGGCTGCAAAAAGTGTCACTCATGTGGTATCGCCGTACTCAGGAGAAGTAGGGCAATGTGTTTTGGGGTGTATTTTTATATATACCCATACTGTGTGTGAGAAATATCGCTGTAATCGACAACTTTTTAAATTTTTTAAACAAAGTTGTCAGTTTACAGAGATATTTCTCTCACTAACTATGGGTATATGTAAAAATACACCCCAAACACATTGCCTACTTCTCTGAGTACTGCAATACCACATGAGTGACACTTTTTGCAGCCTGGGTGCAAAGGCCCAAATTCAACGAGTACCTTTAGCTTTACATGGCTGCTCACAATTTAGCCCGCCCAAAATGCCAGAACAGTAAACACACCCCACAAGTGACCCCATTTCGGAAAGTAGACACCCCAAGGTATTCACTGAGGGCATAGTGAGTCCGTGGGAGATTTCATTTTTTTGCCAGAAGTTAGCAGAAATGGAAACTTTATTATTTTTATTTTTTCCTCAGAAAGTGTCATTTTCCGCTAACTTGTGAAAAAAATGAAATGATACATGAACTCACCATGCCCCTCCATGAATACTTTGGGGTGTCTTCTTTTAAAATGGTGTGATTTGGGGGTATTTATACTATCCTGGCATCCTAGCACCTGAAGAAACATGACAGGTGCTCAGAAAGTCAGAGCTGCTTCAAAATGCAGAAATTCACTTTTTGCACCATAGTTTGTAAACGCTATAACTTTTACCCAAACCAATAAATATACACTTATTGTATTTTTTTTATCAAAGACATGTAGAACAATAAATTTTGCGAAAAATTTATATAGAAATGTAGTTTTTTAAAAAAAAAATTACAACAGAAATTGAAAAATGTCATTTTTTTGCAAAAATTTCGGTAATTTTTGATTAATAGCAAAAAAAGTAAAAACGTCAGCAGCAATGAAATACCACCAAATGAAAGCTCTATTATTGAGAAGAAAAGGAGGTAAAAATGAATTTGGGTGGTAAGTTGCATGACGGAGCAATAAACGGTGAAAGTAGTGTAGTGCGGAATTGTAAAAAGTGGCCTGGTCATTAAGGGTGTTTAAGCTAGGGGGACTGGAGTGGTTAAAAGTCACTTGAACATCGCCATCACTTTAAAAGTGACTTGAACATCGTCATCCATTTAAAAGTGACTTGAACATTGCCACCCCTTTAACAGTGTCTTTCACTAATCACTCATGTAGTTGCACAGTCTGCTAAAGCCTGTGTGATGAGTTTATGTCACCAAGCAGTAGGACATGTGACAGTGTAAGGCAGTTATGAGATCAGTAAAGGCCTGCAGGCTTTTTGGCTAATAAAAATCATTAATAAATAAGTTTAAATCACATTACTGAATTACACACTAACTAAGTTCAATTACTTTTTACTTACAGTTATTAAGAAATCCAGCTCTTCTTTAGAGAAATTACTTTTCGCCATAATCGCTGGGACAGTCACCAATCTCCACTCTCGTCTCTCGATCCGATCCGAGGTAGCACACACGTACAGACGCACGTACACGATTCTTGAATAGTTGTATTATCGCGATAATAAAACTAACAGTGTAAAGTTGACTGTATTGCTCTAAGTTATATTCAGCGTACGAATGTAACTTCTATTACAGCACACCAATACTAAAACTGACTAAGAGACAGCTTTAAGTTCTATTCGAACGCGATTATGCGATTATTATATATCTGCTTAATCGCATTGCCGTTTCAACTTAGCATTGCTAATTCTAAATAATTCCATCCATATTCGTTAACTTACTGTTACTGACTCAGTAAGTTAGCGATATGGATGGAATTATTTAGCAATGCTAAGTTGAAATCGCTAATGCGATTAAGCAAATATATAAGAATCGCATTGCATTTCAACTTAATTCTCAGATCCGACAGTACATTCTACTGGAGGAGGCGTTCCCATGGTGATCGTTAGCTCAAAGTTGTAATCGCAATGCGTTTATTGCGGTATATTATCCCTCTGGGTGTCTTTTACAGGTTAATTTTTATTTATTTTATGTTAACTCATCATTTCCCTATCTACATTTGTTTGCAGGGATTTACCTACATTTTGCTGCCTTTTGCAGCCCTCTAGCCCTTTCGGGAGTCTTTTACAGGCTTTTTAGTGCCCAAAGTTCGGGTCCCCATTGACTTCTATGGGGTTCGGGTTCGGGATGAAGTTCGGGTTGAGTTCGGATCACGAACCCGGACATTTTCCGGAAGTTCGGCCGAACCTCTCGAACCCGAACATTCAGGTGTTCGCTCAACTCTAGTGTTAAATGTAAAAAAAAAATTTAGAAGTAGACATATTGGGTATCTCCACGTCCGTAAGAATCTGCTCTATAAAAATATCACATGACCTAACCCTCAAGTAAACACTGTAAAAAAATTAATAAAAACTTTGTCAAAAAGCTATTTTTTTGCCACCTTACATCACAAAAAGTGTAATAGCAAGCGATCAAAAAGTCATATGACCCCCCAAATAGTGCCAATCTAACCGTCACCTCATCCCGCAAAAATGATACCCAACCTGAGACAATTGCCTAAAAACTGAAAAATATATGGCTCTCAGACTATGGAGATACTAAAACATGTTTTTTTCATTCAAAAGGATATTATTGTGTAAAACCAAAATAAATAAAAAAGTATACATATTATGTATCGTCGCGTCCGTAAGGACCTGCTCTATAAAAATATAACATGACCTAACCCCTCAGATGAACGCCGTAAACATAAAAAATAAAAACAAGCCATTTTTTCGTCACCTTACATCACAAAATGTGTAATAGTAAGCGATCAAAAAGTCATATGCACCCCAAGATAGTACCATTCGAACCGCCATCTCATCCCGCAAAAAATGAGCTCCTACATAAGACAGTCGCCCAAAAAAATAAATAAAACTATGGCTTTCAGAATGTGGAGGCACTAAAAAAAAATTATTTTCAAAAATGCTTTATTATGTAAAACTGAAACAAAAAAACCCAAAAAGTAGTCATATTTGGTATTGTCGCGTCCGTAACAACCTGCTCTATAGAAATAGCACACAATCTAACCTGTCAGTTCAACTATGTAAATAACAAAAATACAAAACTGTCCCAAAACAGCTATTTTTTTGCAAATTATCCATTTTAATCCATTTTTCCATATAGGGTGTTTCTGAAAACGACAGAATCAGGGCAACAAAATTAAGTTTTGTTTGGCTGTTAACCCTTGCTTTGTTACTGGAAAAATGGATTCAAACGGAAATTTTTTTAAAAATCGAAATTCTGAAATTGTATCTCCATTTGCCATTAACTCTTGTGGAAAACCTAAAGGGTTAATGATGTTTGTAAAATCAGTTTTGAATACCTTGAGGGTGTAGTTTCTAGAATGGGGTAATTTTTTGGGTGGTTTCTATTATGTAAGCCTCACAAAGTGACTTCAGACCTGAACTGGTCCCTAAAAAGTGGGTTTTTGAAAATTTCAGAAAAATTTCAAGATTTGCTTCTAAACTTCTAAGCCTTGTAACGTCCCCAAAAAATAAAATGGCATTCCCAAAATGATCGATACATGAAGTAGACATATGGGGAATGTAAATGAATAACTTTTTTTGGCAGTATTACTATGTATTATAGAAGTAGAGCTTGCCCTTTATGCCTTGGAGGTGCTGGCCTTTCCTGCAGCCAGTGTATTGTCTGAATGTGTATTTATCACGACAGGGGGCGTCATTACAGACAAACGCAGCCGCCTGTCCACAGCCAACGTGGACAAGCTCACGTTTATTAAAATGAACCAGGCTTGGATCCCACATGGCTTGTTAAATAGTTAGGACCGCGCTGAGATCTAGCAGTACATCATGGTGATCCAAGAAATATATAGAGGAGCCGCAGCTGACTAGGGTGAAATCCGATGCTGGTGCGCCGATCGCCTTGTCATTCGCTCACGCCCAGCACTCCGGTACACCTTGGAACAATACACTGCAGATAGACTGATCCTCCCAGTATACACACCAACCAAATCCTCATCCCAGGCACGCACAGCCTTCAGGGAAAAAATAGGAACAAAATAGTGCAATACCTCCGGTAATTGTAAAATACACGCTTTTAATTGTACTCACAAGATCCATATAAAACATGGGCATAGAATCATGCTGCAATTGCCCGACCCGGGTTTCGCCTGAGCTTCTTCAGGGGCTGTGAACGTTAGACACATCTGTTCACACCTGAGAGGTTTTTATACCGTCCTGAGCTTGAGCTTCTTCAGGGGCTGTGAACGTTAGACACACCTGTTCACACCTGAGAGGTTTTAATACCATCCCTGTGTGCTCCGGAAGTGCATTGTGCCAACGTCAATAAACAGGTCAGATGAAACAAATAAATAATAGCTACACATAAGCCACATCATTATGTTACAATATATGTGGCCTCCTAAAATATTAAAACATTTCAATCTAAAAATAATCAAGTAAAATCATGAAATACCACCAAATGAAAGCTCTATTAGTGAGAAGAAAAGGAGGTAAAATTCATTTGGGTGGTAAGTTGCATGACGGAGCAATAAACGGTGAAAGTAGTGTAGTGCGGAATTGTAAAAAGTGGCCTGGTCATTAAGGGTGTTTAAGCTAGGGGGGTGGAGTGGTTAAAAGTCACTTGAACATCGCCATCCCTTTAAAAGTGACTTGAACATCGTCATCCCTTTAAAAGTGACTTGAACATTGCCACCCCTTTAACAGTGTCTTTCACTAATCACTCATGTAGTTGTGCAGTCTGCTAAAGCCTGTGATGAGTTTATGTCACCAAGCAGTAGGACATGTGACAGTGTAAGGCAGTTATGAGATCAGTGAAGGCCTGCAGGCTTCTTGGCTAATAAAAATCATTAATAAATAAGTTTAAATCACATTACTGAATTAAACACTAACTAAGTTCAATTACTTTTTACTTACAGTTATTAAGAAATCCAGCTCTTCTTTAGAGAAATTACTTTTCGCCATAATCGCTGGGACAGTCACCAATCTCCACTCTCGTCTCTCTCGATCCGATCCGAGGTAACGCACACACGTACAGACGCATGCATACACGATTCTTGAATAGTTGTATTATCGCGATAATAAAACTAACAGTGTAAAGTTGACTGTATTGCTCTAAGTTATATTCGTGCATGAATGTAACTTCTATTACAGCACACCAATACTAAAACTGACTAAGAGACAGCTTTAAGTTCTATTCGAACGCGATTATGCGATTATTATATATCTGCTTAATCGCATTGCCGCTTCAACTTAGCATTGCTAATTCTAAATAATTCCATCCATATTCGTTAACTTACTGTTACTGACTCAGTAAGTTAACGATATGGATGGAATTATTTAGCAATGCTAAGTTGAAATCGCAATGCGATTAAGCAAATATATAAGAATCGCATTGCATTTCAACTTAATTCTCAGATCCGACAGTACATTCTACTGGAGGAGGCGTTCCCATGGTGATCGTTAGCTCAAAGTTGTAATCGCTAATGCGTTTATTGCAGTATATTATCCCTCTGGGTGTCTTTTACAGGTTAATTTTTATTTATTTTATGTTAACTCATCATTTCCCTATCTACATTTGTTTGCAGGGGATTTACCTACATTTTGCTGCCTTTTGCAGCCCTCTAGCCCTTTCCGGGAGTCTTTTACAGGCTTTTTAGTGCCCAAAAGTTCGGGTCCCCATTGACTTCTATGGGGTTCGGGTTCGGGATGAAGTTCGGGTTGAGTTCGGATCACGAACCCGGACATTTTCCGGAAGTTCGGCCGAACCTCTCGAACCCGAACATTCAGGTGTTCGCTCAACTCTAGTGTTAAATGTAAAAAAAAAATTTAGAAGTAGACATATTGGGTATCTCCACGTCCGTAAGAATCTGCTCTATAAAAATATCACATGACCTAACCCCTCAAGTAAACACTGTAAAAAAAAATTAATAAAAACTTTGTCAAAAAGCTATTTTTTGCCACCTTACATCACAAAAGTGTAATAGCAAGCGATCAAAAGTCATATGACCCCCAAATAGTGCCAATCTAACCGTCACCTCATCCCGCAAAAATGATACCCAACCTGAGACAATTGCCTAAAAACTGAAAAATATATGGCTCTCAGACTATGGAGATACTAAAACATGTTTTTTTTTCATTCAAAAGGATATTATTGTGTAAAACCAAAATAAATAAAAAAAGTATACATATTATGTATCGCCGCGTCCGTAAGGACCTGCTCTATAAAAATATAACATGACCTAACCCCTCAGATGAACGCCGTAAACATAAAAAATAAAAACAAGCCATTTTTTCGTCACCTTACATCACAAAATGTGTAATAGTAAGCGATCAAAAAGTCATATGCACCCCAAGATAGTACCATTCGAACCGCCATCTCATCCCGCAAAAAATGAGCTCCTACATAAGACAGTCGCCCAAAAAAATAAATAAAACTATGGCTTTCAGAATGTGGAGGCACTAAAAAAAAATTATTTTCAAAAATGCTTTATTATGTAAAACTGAAACAAAAAAACCCAAAAAGTAGTCATATTTGGTATTGTCGCGTCCGTAACAACCTGCTCTATAGAAATAGCACACAATCTAACCTGTCAGTTCAACTATGTAAATAACAAAAAATACAAAACTGTCCCAAAACAGCTATTTTTTTGCAAATTATCCATTTTAATCCATTTTTCCATATAGGGTGTTTCTGAAAACGACAGAATCAGGGCAATAAAAATTAAGTTTTGTTTGGCTGTTAACCCTTGCTTTGTTACTGGAAAAAATGGATTCAAACGGAAATTTTTTTTAAAAATCGAAATTCTGAAATTGTATCTCCATTTGCCATTAACTCTTGTGGAAAACCTAAAGGGTTAATGATGTTTGTAAAATCAGTTTTGAATACCTTGAGGGGTGTAGTTTCTAGAATGGGGTAATTTTTGGGTGGTTTCTATTATGTAAGCCTCACAAAGTGACTTCAGACCTGAACTGGTCCCTAAAAAGTGGGTTTTTGAAAATTTCAGAAAAATTTCAAGATTTGCTTCTAAACTTCTAAGCCTTGTAACGTCCCCAAAAAATAAAATGGCATTCCCAAAATGATCGATACATGAAGTAGACATATGGGGAATGTAAATGAATAACTTTTTTGGCAGTATTACTATGTATTATAGAAGTAGAGCTTGCCCTTTATGCCTTGGAGGTGCTGGCCTTTCCTGCAGCCAGTGTATTGTCTGAATGTGTATTTATCACGACAGGGGCGTCATTACAGACAAACGCAGCCGCCTGTCCACAGCCAACGTGGACAAGCTCACGTTTATTAAAATGAACCAGGCTTGGATCCCACATGGCTTGTTAAATAGTTAGGACCGCGCTGAGATCTAGCAGTACATCATGGTGATCCAAGAAATATATAGAGGAGCCGCAGCTGACCAGGGTGAAATCCGATGCTGGTGCGCCGATCACCTTGTCATTCGCTCACGCCCAGCACTCCGGTACACCTTGGAACAATACACTGCAGATGGACTGATCCTCCCGGTATACACACCAACCAAATCCTCATCCCAGGCACGCACAGCCTTCAGGGAAAAATAGGAACAAAATGGTGCAATACCTCCGGTAATTGTAAAATACACGCTTTTAATTGTACTCACAAGATCCATATAAAACATAGGCATAGAATCATGCTGCAATTGCCCGACCCGGGTTTCGCCTGAGCTTCTTCAGGGGCTGTGAACGTTAGACACACCTGTTCACACCTGAGAGGTTTTTATACCGTCCTGAGCTTGAGCTTCTTCAGGGGCTGTGAACGTTAGACACACCTGTTCACACCTGAGAGGTTTTAATACCATCCCTGTGTGCTCCGGAAGTGCATTGTGCCGACGTCAATAAACAGGTCAGATGAAACAAATAAATAATAGCTACAAATAAGCCACATTATTATGTTACAATATATGTGGCCTCCTAAAATATTAAAGCATTTCAATCTAAAGATAATCAAGTAAAATCATGCCATACACACGGACTTAATATCCCATTCGATATTCAGGCCGCGTGGTTGCAGAGTGCCCAATGTATAGATCCACTCTGCTTCTTTCTTATTAATTTGCTTGACTGGGTCTCCCCCACGTCAATGTCTCCTAACAATTTCCACAGCGCAGAATTTAAGGCCGGTGGGGTCTTTCTGGTGAAATCTCTTAAAGTGTGCTGAGACACTATGATTTTCAATACCCTTCCTGATGTTATTGATATGCTCCGATATGCGGACTTTTAATGTTTTCAATGTCCGACCAATATATTGGAGTTTACATGGGCACTCCAATAGGTATATCACTCCTGTAGTCTCACACGATATATTCCCCTTAATTTTAAATTCTTTATGTGTTGAGGTTGCGGTGATAGTTTCAACTCTGATCATTTTTTTTATCCTCACTATATCTATTACGGCAACCCACACAGAAGCCGCACCAAGTGAATGAGTCCTGATATTTATGTTCATTGGTTTTCCTATTCACACACCCATGGACTATGTGGTTTCTAATTGTGGGGGCCCTTTTAAATATAAAGGGAGGCTTTTTAGGTAGGATATCACCTATGGTGCTGTCATTTTTTAGCACGTTCCAATTGTGATTAATCACCTTTTTAATTTGCGGACAGTAAACTGAATAGGTGGTAGAGAAAGCAAACCTATATTTATTATTACCTTCTTGATGGTTCCTATTGATATTATTTTCTCTCTGTACTACCATGGCCTTATTTCTGATTTCCTCTTTCTGTGTTAGTAGCTCCTCTCTGTTATATCCCTTTTCTACAAAGCGGTCTACAATGATACTACTCTGCTCCTCATAATCCTTCTCCTCAGTGCAATTGTGTCTAATTCGTTGTAACTGTCCCTTAGGGACATTGCATATCCATGGTTGGTAGTGGCAGCTATTTCTCTCAATGTAACCGTTCCGGCCAGTGGGTTTAAAGTAGGTCCTGGTTTTTAAACTTCTATGCTCAATCCAAATTTCCAGATCTAAAAAGTGGATTAGTTCTTTACTAATGTCCTCGGTGAGGACAATGTTCCACTGATTGTTGTTCAAAGCCGCAATCATTCCTCTCAATCCTTCTTCCGTACCATACCAAATGCCTATACAATCGTCTATAAATCTCCTCCATAGTATCAACCTCCCCCCTTCTAAGTCCTAATGTAATATGGGGTTAATGTTAAAATTTTCCCAGTAAGCCATAAATAAATTCGCGAAACTAGGTGCGAATTTCGCGCCCATCGCGACACCCGAAATTTGGAGAAAGAATTCTTTGCTGTACCAAAAATAATTGTAATGGAGGCAATAAATAATACAATCAATAATAAATGTTTTATGTTGTTCATTCATTTTCTCATCCTGATCCATAAAAAAACCTTACTGCCTCTATACCTATTTCATTGGGTATGATAGTATTCAATGAAGATACATCTAAAGTGACTAGGAGTGTTTCAACAGGGACATCCTACACATTTCATAAAATGTCCAAAATATGACCTGTATCTTTCAGGTAGGACGGAGTATTAAGAACGTATTTTTGCAAGAATATATCAACATATTCTGACACGCGGCTAGTAATGGAATCTAGACCCGAAACTATCGGTCTCCCGGGGGGCCGTTCTGCATTTTTATGCACCTTAGGGAGATAATATATAATCGGGGTCCTAGGATGTGCATTGTTCAAATATAAATATTCCTTTTTATTAATGATCCCTTGGGCTAGCCCCTTATCTAAAAGGGTTTTTAGATCATTTTTACATTCATTGACCGGATCAGTTTTAAGTTTCCTATAGGCGGTACAGTCATTCAGGACTGCACCTTGTGCAGAATAGACATTTATACCCGCCTCAACGATACATTCTTGTACTCAAGTACACTTGTGGTCGGGGCTACATGACATGTAACTGTCTACTAACTAAACTAAGCGGCTTGAATTGTGCCATAACAGCTGCGTAGGAGGAATGCCTGAAAGGGGGCATACCCTGCAAGGTGTTTATGAAAAAGAAGGGCGGGTTGGGAGGGTACGCAGCACCGTCATCACACCCAAGGGAGGTGCCCGCCTGGTATAAATGTGCTACTCACGCCCCTCCAACAAATACAGGCCAATAAATCGGCCTTCAAACTTGTGGTCGGGACTACATGACACGTAACCATCTACCTGCCTAACTAACTAAACTAAGCGGCTTGAATTGTGCCATAACCGCTGCGTAGGAGGAATGCCTGAAAGGGGGCAAAAAACCCACTTCTAAATGATACACAATAGTTTATAGCAAAACTAACATGACCAACTTCTGGAATGCAAGAACATCTCTTGAATAGGTTGAGGTATGAACCTATTAAACATGCAGAGCGCCTAATTTACGGATAACATGGGCCAGAACTTTGTTCCCAGAGGCAGCACATGCTGCACCTGACCTGAAGGAAAGGCCCGGTAGCTGTCGGTTTCAACCCTAAAATTGGACACTGGCATACGGACATGCTGCATAACTGAGAGGTGGTGAGTGGTGCCGTGAGGACTGCAACAGAGTACTCTCAAGGTCTTGGTCTGTTACTGCTGCCAGTAATTGCTGAAAGACACGAACAGGGCACCCTGAATGGAGTGTCGTAAAGAAAATGATTATATTGGGGGCCAAAAAATGGCAACAAAACCAGTGCCAGCAACTACACTAACACGACCAACCTCTGGAAAGCAAGAACATCTCTCGACTAGATTAAGGTATGAACCTATTGAAACATACAGAGCGCCACCGACCTAGCTTCTGGATAATATGGGCCAGAACTTTTGTACCTAGAGGCAGCATATGCTGCACCTCACCTGAAGGAAAGGCCTGATTAGCTGTCGGTTTCAACCCTAAATGGACACTGGCATATGGACATGCCGCACGACTGAGAGGTGTTGAGTAGTGATGAGCGCAAAGACCCACATTCGACTTCATGACATTTGACGAACAACCCGCATCATATTCGTCACACATACGTGATTTCGCAATATTCGCAGTTTCACATTCAATATCATGACTTGCGATTCATTTTTATGTTTTATTTGCGTGCGCATAGAATCTGTACGTTATTAATAATGTTTAAACAGCTTTAAGCGTATTGAAAGCTTGAAATGGCGGGAGTCGTTTGTGCGAATGGAAGGGAGCGAAAAGACATGTACGTTAACTCTAGGTAGATAAGGGAATACAAACCGCGAATAGATTAATGCAAATATTCAAGTGACGAACATTCGCAGGACAGTTTTTACCTACTAAATCTTTACTCGGACCGGAACAGTGGAAATTGTTAAAGAAGCAACTAAGGTAATTGCGAATATGGGGTCATGAATTCGACATATCCGCAAAAATCTTGAAATCACAATATTCAAGATCAAAACTCGCCCTGCAAATACCCTCACCCAACACCAGTGGCGAGTGGTGCCGTGGGAACCGCAACAGAGTTCTCTCAAGACATTGGTCTGTTACTGGTACCAGTAATTGCTGAAGGACACGAATCGGGCACCGTTAATGGAAAGTCGGAAAGAAAATTATTATATTGGGGGCCAAGAAATTGCAACAAAACCAGTGCCGGCGGAAGCACCAGACAAAAAACAAATAGTTGACACCGCCGTGACCTGAGCGACGTGTTCGGTTTGACGTTGTGATACCGCAAACTGATGAAAATGTGACTTACCCAACACTCTGAACCTACAGCAACCTTTCAAGAAATGTCAAGTAGCATGTTTATAAGCTTATAAAGTTTTATATATTTTTTTTTTTCCTTCTACATGAGCAAAAGACGTAATAGAGCACACCAACCGAGAATGGAAAGCTTTGACAGGACCTGAACAGCAAAAATGACATGCAATGATGATCCTGGCTTTGGTAGTATGCCGACACTGACACGAGACATGCAGGCATCAGAAACCAACGAAATGGTTGAAACCGCCGAGGACTGAGTGACCGGTCAGGTCTGACGTTGTGACACCGCAAACTGATGAAAATGTGACTTACCCAACATTCTGAACCTATAACAACCTTAAAATTAAACGTCAAGTAGCAAAGCCCGTAACCTAATGGAAAATCCACCAGTAATGTGACTTTTTTTTTTTTTTCTTTTGTCCTACTACCTTAGCAAAAGATGTAATCGACCACACCAACTGAGAATGGCGAGCTGTGACGTGACCTGAAAAGCAAAAAATGACATGTAAAGACAATCCTGACTGTGGAAGTACGCTGACCCTAACACGAGGCATGTAGTAATATAAACCACCTTCACCACATCACGCTGCTACAGGTGAGTACATACAAACGTTGCCACCATCAGATTCAGCACATGCGTCCTGTTGAGATGTGGGTGTATATGCCGTAAAAACAAACTAAACTCAGTTCTTGGCGAAAGCCAAGCTCATAACATAAATGGTCCTCATGGGTCTCTGCAATTACCTTTGTAGCAAGTAGCTCCCCCAGTGTCCAGGTAACACTCTGAACTCAAGATGGATCCCCAGCACCTTGCACAGGTGCTTTTAAAATACACAAAGTCAGGTTCACCACCCTAAAGTGGCACACCCACATTTTATATTTCCAAAACAAATTAAACAAGACAAAGGAAGATACCTCAACACAGAGGAGCTTACCGTCTACTCAATATACATATCGCAAAATAGCATTTATACGAAAGAAACAATAACACTTTGTAAACAGCAACTCTGCTCCACCTGGATTAATCAGCTGCCTCACCCTCTATAATGCAAGTAAGGGGAAAATGCTGGATGTCCGTGTGAACAAGGCTTTAGTCTGTCTGCAGAAATAATAGCGGATAGCGAGAGAGATTTGCTGGCGAGCAGTGAAGTGAAAGCAGACAAGAAAGACATACAGATATACACAGACAAACTAAGCAAGGTGGCTTGTGCAAGACATAGAAATGTGCAAAAAAACGAGACGGAGTCACGCTGACCCCTGTTGCCTAACCGTACTGCTGCATGGAAGCCCAGAGTGGGCTGCCAGGCAGAATCGCTCTGGTGCAGTGCTGCTCCTCCTCACCAAAGGAGCCGACACACTGCCGGCCGGACTTATTGTGCTGCCGCGTGTGTGCCAGGCTTGGGCTTTCAGGCAGAATCGCTCCGGTGCAGTGCTGCTCCTCCTCACCAAAGGAGCCGACGCATCGCCGGCCGGACTGTAACGGTACGATGCTCTATGAGCAAGCAGCAAACCTTTACCTGACCGGAGCAACCACAACTGGGATCCTGAACGTCGACTGGGTATGTAAGCTGCTGATTCAGCCCATGTGCTGCAATAGGTGGCTCACACTGCACACAACTACACAGCACCGTCGTCACACCCAAGGGAGGCGCCTGCCTGGTATAAATGTGCTACTAGCGCCCCTCCCACAAATACAGGCCAATAAATCGGCCTTCAAACTTATTCTTTGTTTTCTTTTTTTATTTGTCCCATTATTTTGGGGGCTATCCCAATTAAAAAAAGAAAAAACACATCATTGGCTACCTCCTCCTCCTCCATCGCCGCTTCCACCTACAACACCACATTCACCGCCTTCTTAACCCCCGACTCCACATCCACCTCCTCCTCCGAGTTGCAGGTTAATAATTATTTTTTTTTTTTTTTTAGTTATTTCCCTATCTTCATTTGTTTTCAGAGCACTTGTCATGCTCCTTTTGCAGCCCTCTAGTCCTTTCCAGGATTTTTTACAGCCATTTTAGTGCCCAAAAGTTTGGGTCCCCATTGACTTCAATGGGGTTCGGGTTTGCGGTCAAGTTCGGGTCCCGAAATAGAAATTTACGACCAAGTTCGGCCGAACCCGGCGAACCCAAACTTTCAGGTGTTTGCTCAACCCTAGAAAGCACCCTTCTAGGAATAGGCAGTAAAGACTGGGAGGACTCTTTATAAAAGCCTCTTTTGGGGCTGCAAGGAGGAGGAGCACGAGGAACGCTGTGACTTTGGCTTCATGGCACGGTGTCGGACTCCGAAGTCACCTCCATGTCAACCTGCTGCGACTGAGAGCAGGAGTAAACTTTTCAATCCACAATCTCATTCTTTTTTTCATCAACTATAATGTTGCACCTTTCCAAAGCTAGCAGGGACAGCTGCGGCCTACTATTACTTCTGGATAGTTGATGCTGCTACTTCCCACATTCTGGCTCTGTGTCTTTCATTTAGATCCCTTCCGTAGCGCGGACATTTTTTGGGTCTCCCAGATAATATTGTGCACTACCCTGTGTATTGGTGTATTAATCATGGCATCACTACATCAGAAAATATCAGTACTATTAAAACATAAAAATATTTATCCCATACGGGGAACAGTGTAACTAAAAAGAAAATCTAAATGGCCAATTCACAATTTTTTTCATCACAACACATCTAAAAAAGTAGAATAAAAAGTGATTAAGTCATACATACTCCAAAATAGTATCAATAAAAAACAGCTTGTCCCGCAAAAAAAGCCCTCATACAGCTCTGTAGACATGAATATAAAGGAGACGGCTGTGTTTCTCATGGTGAGTCACCTTCTCCTTGGCTGTGAACTGGCCAATCGCAGCTGAAAGCTGTAGCGATGGTATGGATTTACATACAGGGTGGTAAACCAGAATGGAGGGCACAGAGGGGAAATGGAGCAGCCCATAGGAAACAAAAAAAAAAAGCTAAATCATATGTCATCAATATGCTCTCTCTCTCTCTCTCTCTCTCTCTCTCTCTATCTATCTATCTATCTATCTATCTATATATATATATATATATATATATATATATATATATACATATACATATATATGGTAATATCAGGACCGGTAAATGGTCCACTTTAAGCTATTACTATAGATAAGATATAACCTGTAAATGGGTTGGGCCAGGAAAAAATGTCATTTTCCTGGCTCTGAATACATTTGTAATTGAATAAAATCTATTTGTTTAGTGCTACCTGCTGTTTTGTTCCTTTCCTTAATTCTGTGTCCACCACACGTAGGTGGTTACACATATATAGTAAAGGGTGGACTGGCCATAGACCCTACAGGGAAAATTCCCAGTAGGCAGATATTCTGGGGACTGCTAAAACCCTCCTCTTTACTGCTGACCGGGTACATAATGAGCTCTCAGCAGTAATTAACACTGTAAGACTCAGGTACTCATTTACCCAGCCAGTGGCCGCACATATCCTCCTGAATTCAACTGCCATGTCTAGCATCTCACTTCCTAAATCCCTTGCTTCATATCTTAATCAGAAAAAAACTGAAGGCGAAGGAGGGAAAATGGCAGCTATTGATGGTCACCAACACAGAAGGACATCTTTTGGGGCAATATATTGTGCTGCACTCTAGTTGCTGGGACTGTATTTTGCACTGTGGTATTGCTGAACCCGCCAACTTGTGTTGCACCACCTTCTATCAATTTGGGCCCGCCTACAACATGGGGAAACTTTTAGGTTCTTTTGCAGGGCCACTTAAGTTCCCAGTCCACTCCCTACACGCAGTGTAAATTTTCAACTGTCACCTGTCTTATCTTCTGTTAAAAGCTGTGGCAGTTACAGGGAAACGCCTACAGCAGAAAAGAAACACACCGAGAATGAAAGTATCCCTGAGAAAGTCCGCACCCCCCTGAGATACTAGCCTAAAATAAATTTAGCAGAACAATAAGTAAAGAATGGGGAGATCTCTGTTCCATGTGAGGTACAGGGCAGGTTCTGGCTTTGTTAGAAAGGTATTGTCATGTATTATATGATGGCTGATTTATCATTTTTTACATCAATCATGGCATAACCCCTTTAACTTTTTCTAGCTTCTTTTTCTAGCTTCATATCAACATTTTTAACTTTTGTTAATAAATTACCTGAGATTACATGAGATGTCTGAGTTGGATAAAAATATTACACTGCAATGCGCTATATAGGTAAATGCAGCATCTTATTTTCTAAGCATATACATATTTGTTTAAGAAATAATGTGATTGCCATTTGCTAATGCTGCCAGCTCACATAGAGATTAATAGCACATTTGACCTAGCATTTTTCTGACACTAGGAAAATTGAGAAAAATAATGGTCCAGAATCCTGACAAAGGATTTGATAACTTTATTTATGACTAATGCATCATATAAGTAATTCTTTTATGTGACTGCCCTGCAAACAAAATGATTGAAAACAAAATTGTCTTCCAAATTGTATGACTATTTATGTCAATGTAATGTCAGGTAAGCTGTGAGAAAACAATAAAAAGTTATGTATGTGACTAGTAACCAAGTAGTCTATGTATGACCTATTTTACTTTTAAACTAACAGAAGGAGCCATGCTCCCATACAGTGCCTTGCAAAAGTATTCACCCCCTTGACTTTTTTCCTGTTTTGGTACCGCACAACCTGTAAATAGAGATGAGCGAACTTTAAAAAAAAGTTCGGCATTCGGGTTGTGGTAATCGCCGCATCCCGTTATGGATTCAACTACCTCGGACTATCGCGGCATATTGAATCCATAAGGGGCGGCTTCCACGAACCCGAACTGTTGAACAGCCGAAGGACCTGGGGTGACGTCACCGTCATGTGATCGGTGCAGGAGGTGTGGCTCAGCACGGGATCAAAACTTTTTTTTTAAAGTTCGCTCATCTCTACCTGTAAATTAACATGGATTGTTTGAGATTTGCATCATTTAATTTACATAACATGCCCACAACTTTGAAGATTAATTTTTTTTTTTATTGTGAAAACAAAATAACAGAAAAAGTCCATGTGCATAACTATTCACCCCCCTAAAGTCAATACTTTTGTAGAGCCACCTTTTGCAGCAATCACAGCTTCAAGTCACTTTGGATAAGTCTATGTGAGCTTGCAACATCTTACCACTGGGATTTTTGCCCATTCCTCCTTGCAAAACTGCTCCAGCTCCTTGAAGTTGGATGGTTTGTGCTTGTGACCAGCAATCTTTAAGTCTGACCACAGATTTTCTATTGGATTGAGATCTAGGCTTTGACTAGGCCATTCCAACACATTTACATGTTTCCCCTTAAATCACTCAAGTGTTGCTTTAGCAGTGTGTTTAGGGTCATATTCCTGATGGAAAGTTAACCTCCGTCCTAACCTCAAATCACGCACAGAGCAGTACAGGTTTTGCTCAAGAATATCCCTGTATTTAGCACCATCCATTTTTCCCTCAACTCTGACCAGTTTCCCAGTCCCAGCTGCTGAAAAACATCCCCACAACATGATGCTGCCACCACCATGTTTCACCGTGGGGATGTTGTTCTTTGGGTGATGTGTTTGGTTTGTGCCAGACATAGCATTTTCTTTGATGGCTGAAAAGTTCAGTTTTAGTCCCATCAGACCAGATCACCTTCCTCCGTACTGACTAGGCCCATGTGCAGCACGAGGTCCCAAAACATCCTCATCTCGGCTGCACTGACCGGCATCCAGCAACCAGGCCTAGCCAAAAAGGAGCCTGGGTGTTGAGCAACAAACTGTTGGGCATACAGGTTTGTTTGCTCCACCATTAGATTTACAAAGTTGTCACTGAAAAAAAGACTAAAGTAGTCGTATTCAGTGAAGCCCATTGTGGAAATCTGGATTCCTGGTCGGCCTACAAAATCAGGAATCACGGGCTCAAAACGCTTTGGGGTTCACCATGCAAGTTCACCGGTAGGGGACTCAGGTGAACTTATCTGGTGGGCCGGAAAACTAGTACGAGCCCCAGAGCTGCTCGTATTAGTGTGGGCCACAGGTTCCCTAGCATAGCGCTCCACTTGCGCCAACCTCCGGCGTCTCCTTGGGGGCTCGTCATCATCGCTAGATGAGGAGGAGGACGCGGATGACAAAAGGAACGTGGGGTCATCCTCGTCCTGACTGGGGCTCTCTGACTCGGAGGCAAGCTGGGCATATGCCTCCTCAGCCAAGAACGTCTGAAGGGCCATAGGGGAGTGTGTGTGCGTGATAAACTTTATTTAGTGTGCTTGTCTGAGGGGGCACGGGTGTTCACGAACTTACCCTAAACCTAACAGCCAAAAAAAGCTAAATAAAAAAAGCCAAAAAATGTGAAAAATAAAAATTCAAACTCGCTGATCAACCGTCCGAAGTTTATCAGCGGTGGGGTGTGCAATGCGCTAACAGTGGCCAGACGCTAAGAGCGCCGGCCACAATCAGCATACGCAGAAATTAAAAATGCTTGTGCCCCAAAAAAAGCTGTGGGGGGGAGGGGGCAGGTGGGCTAGCTGCAGCACCCCTCGGGGGGTCTAGAGTCACACAGCTGTGCTGTGGACCCCAGACACCCGATTTTAGGGTGCTACAACAAAAGCTTTATTTTATTTTTTTCACTAACTTCCCTGTATATCGCTGCCTAACCTAACCTGTCCCTAACCTTTCCTTAAATACCTTGGTGGTGGTGCTGGAGCACAGATGGGGGTTGCTGTCTGATGATCCCTGCAGCTCTGGATGTGCAGCATGCCGTGCTCCTCTCTCCTCGGCTCCCGGACACAAAAGGAGGAGGAGAGGAGCGCTGCAGGATTTGAATCGCCCGCCAGCCCAGCCGACCAATGAGAGCCGATCCTGAGAGGTGATTTTACCATCACCTCTCAGGATCACAGGATGGTGATTGGTGGTGTATTATCACTCCACTGATCACCATCCTGTTCCGGGTGATCGGGTCCCCAAAGACCCGAGTAACCCAGAAATGCAGCAAACCGCAGTTCTGAATTGACCTGTGGTTTGCTGCGATTGCCGACACGGGTGGGGGTCACAGGACCCCCCCTGGACATTGACCCAAGGTGCCTGCTCAATGATTTGAGCAGGCACCCAGTTCCAATCACCGGCGACGGTGATCGGAACTATACATGACATACCGGTACGTCATGTGTCCGGAAGAGGTTAAGGGTTTAATAATTAGAGATGAGAAAATCACTTCTAAACAAATTTGTCTCAAATTTCCAAACATTCGTATCCCAGCCAAACCTTTTGCAATTCAATTTGTATGAATCTCTAATAATATTGGTCGCTGTTTAATTGGTCTAAAGACAGAGAAGAAAGCATCTGCCACTGAAAAGGCATAATTTGTGGGCCATATTTTCATTTAGAAATAAAATCCTATGGTTCAGTGTATTAGCCACACTGTTTATTGCCATCCTCTTCCTTGTGTTTACCCACAGATATATATGTCATTGTTACTTTACCATTAATAATGCTGTTTTGACGTTAAAATGCCATATATAATTTTTCAGGACAATTTCTGTTCAGTTCAAATATATTCACAGCCAAATTACTCTGCCCAAGCCTACAATCTATCCAGATCCCTCTGTAGCAGTATACTGTCCTCTTCTATGTTAATTACTTTACACAGTTTAGTGTCATCTGCAAAAATTGAAATTTTACTGTGCAAGCTCTTTACAAGATTGTTAATAAATATACTGAAGAGAATAGGGCCCAATAGTAACCACTGAGGTACTCCACTGGTGACCCAATCTGGCTATGTTCCATTAATATCAACACTCTGTTTTCTATCACTGAGACAGTTACCAAATACAGACATTTGAGCAAAAGTTACAGATTTTTCTAGAGGTCAAGGTATAAACCAACTACATGAAGCATAAAAGTCTCATGTTCTATTTTAACCACCTCCCGACCGCCTAACGCAGGGATGCATTCTGTGGGCGGCCGGGATGTTCCTCCTTGACGCATCGGCGCGTAAACTCGCAGGAGGCGAGATTTCCTGTTCACGCATTCACAGGATCGTGACGGCAGGGAGTTTAACTACAGCCTGCCAGCGCTGATCATGCGGAATAGATGCGGACATTTTTGCGGACGTGTGAATGGGGCCTTACTTTGCAAGCGCTCCTATGTCCTTTCCCCTCTTTTTTTTTTTTGCAAATTTTTTGGCAGAGATTTTTTCATCCACATTGATTGATGCGAATGAAAAATTCTGTGCCGTTCACTTTTTTTTTTCAGAGGCTGAACAGAAAAAAAATAATCTCATTACCCGTATGCTCAATATAAGGAGAATAACAGAAACTCCTCATGCTGGCCATACAGGTAATGATTGCGGAGACCCTCAAATGCCAGGGCAGTATAAACACCCCACATGTGACCCCATTTTAGAAAGTAGACACCCCAAGGTATTCCGTGAGGATTATGGTGAGTTCATGTAAAATTTTATTTTTTGTCAGAAGTTAGTGGAATATGAGACTTTGTAGGGAAAAAAAGTCAATTTCCGCTAACTTGTGCCAAAAAAAAAATCTTCTACGAACTCGCCATGCCCCTCACGATGCCAGGGCAGTATAAGTACCCCACAAGTGACCCCATTTTGGAAAGAAGACACCCCAAGGTATTCCGTGAGGGGCATGGCGAGTTCATAGATTTTTTTGTTTGGCACAAGTTAGCGGAAATTGACTTTTTTTTTTTTTCCTTACAAAGTCTTATATTCCACTAACTTGTGACAAAATTTTACATGAACTTACCGTGCCCCTCACGGAATACCTTGGGGTGTCTTGTTTCTAAAATGGGGTTACTTGTGGGGTATTTATACTGCCCTGGCATTTTAGGGGCCCCTAATGCGTGTGAAGTAGTTTGGAATCCAAATGCGTAAAAATGCCCTGTAAAATCCTAAAGGTACTCATTGGAATTTGGGCCCCTTTGCGCATCTTGGCTGCAAAAAAGTGTCACTCATGTGGTATCGCCTTACTCAGGAGAAGTAGGGAAATGTGTTTTGGGGTGAATTTTTACATATACCCATGCTCAGTGTGAGGAATATCTCTGTAAATTACAACTTTTAAAAATGTTTTATACAAAGTTGACAATTTACAGAGATATTTCTCTCACCCAGTATGGGTATATGTAAAAATACACCCCAAAACGCATTGCCCTACTTCTCCTGAGTACGGCGATACCACATGTGTGCCACTTCTTTACAGCTTAGGGGCGTAAAGTCCAATGAGTACCTTTTAGGTTTTACAAGGTTCCTCACAATTTAGCCCCGCCCAAAATGCCAGAACAGTAAACACACCCCACAAATAACCCCATTTCGGAAAGTAGACACCCCAAGGTATTCACTGAGGGGCATAGTGAGTCCATGGGAGATTTATTTTTTTTTGCCAGAAGTTAGCAGAAATGGAAACTTTATTTTTTTTTTTCCTCAAAGTGTCATTTTCCGCTAACTTTTGAAAAAAAAATGAAATCATACATGAACTCACCATGTCCCTCCGTGAATACTTTGGAGTGTCTTCTTTCTAAAATGGTTTCATTTGGGGGTATTTATACTATCTTGGCATTCTAGCACCTGAAGAAACATGACAGGTGCTCAGAAAGTCAGAGCTGCTTCAAAATGCGGAAATTCACTTTTTTGCACCATAGTTTGTAAACGCTATAACTTTTACACAAACCGAGCAATAAACCGTGAAAGTAGTGTAGTGCAGAATTGTAAAAAGTGGTCTGGTCATTAAGGTTGTTTTAAGCTAGGGGGGCTGAGGTGGTTTAACAGCACATTAATATTTTGCTTCAAATGTACTTATACCTAATAGGTTGATTAAAAGTTGTACTGTATGAAATAAATAATAATTTTTATTATCTTGGCTTGTTTCTAGCAGTGTTCAGTCAAATGCACATTGTAAAGCAAACTGAACTCTCAAAGCTTCCTGAAGTTATGATTTGGAAAATGATATTTTCTCTTTTGAAAACAAATAATCAGCTATATAAACATGTAAAGGAAATATTCCCTGCGTGACAAATTTCATACTGGTTATGTTTTAAAAGCAATGTGCAAAGTCATTAATGGAATTTAGGACTTTCATAATCTGTGTACTAACAACTACAAAAAAAAAAAAAAAAAAAAAAGACTCTCAGATCATAGATAATAGAGATTAATTACATTATGTAATACATTTAAAGGGAATCTGTCAGCAGTTTTGACAAAATTGCTGACAACACTAGTTGAGGGCAGGAGAGAGCAGGGCAAACATATTTTTTGTGGAACTTTGATCATAAGTAATTGTGTAAATATGGTCTATTTATTCTGCCAGGTTCTGCTCTTGCAAGTGCGCTAGAGCTTCCTTGTGAAGTGCTTTCTAAACTGATCTGGTTCAGAGTCCTTCCCCTCTGTCAATGGATGCTAAAGCTGTCAGTCAGAGCAGTGGTGAAGAGCTAGGAAGCATCTCAATGCAGAAAACACCGAATCCTTCAATTAGAAGCTCTGCATCTGGTGCACATGCAGAAACAAACTCTGACAGAATGAAATGTTATATTTAAGCTGTTAATGATAAAAGCTCCACAAAAGGAATTTTGTACTGCTTTCCCAGCCCCTACCTCATGCTTTTATTAGTTTAGTATGGTCAAAACTGGTGACAGATTACCTTTAAAGGGTTTTTTCTCAGTTGTGTCTATGACATGCCATCTATGTATGATTAGTGAAGGTCCGATACATGTGAACCCATTTGAAGCTGTGAGGTAGGCTCATTATTGTGAGTAGATAACCCTGAGGGCTCTGAAAAATGGCAATCTGGGAAAAAGAATTAGAGACAGCAAAGTTGGATGTCACAATGGTTGGTCCAAAGCCTTCTGCATCAGGTATTCATTAAGAATATCTCTATATTTTGCACCATTCAGCTTTCCCTCAACTCTGACCAGTCTCCAAGCTGTTGAAAAATAGAAATGTCGCAAACATAAAATGTTCTGTTGGCAAACGGTGAATGCGAACTTCCGCAAATGTTCGCGACCGGGCGAACCGCCATAGACTACAATAAACAGACGAATTTTAAAACCCACAGGGACTCTTTCTGGCCACAATAGTGATGGAAAAGTTTTTTCAAGGGGACTAAAACCTGGACTGTGGCATGCCGGAGGGGGATCCATGGCAAAACTCCCATAGAAAATTACATAGTTGACGCAGAGTCAGGTTTTAATCCATCAAGGACATATATCACCTAACATTCCTAAATTGTTTGGAATAACGTGCTTTAAAACATCGAGTGTGTGTATACGATCAGGTATGATGTTGTATCGATAAGTTAGTGTAAGGGTTATGCCCGCTTCACAGTGACAGACCAAACTCTAACAGACCAAACTCCCCGTTAACGCACCGCAAACAACCGCAAACAGTCCATTTGCACAACTGCAAACTCCCTATTTGTACAAGGTTGGATACCAAGCTAGCCATGTCCCGTTTCTTGTCCTCACTGACGTCATTGAAGGTCTCTTCCTCCACCTAGCCACAACACCAAGGGTCCCCGAAAGGTGACAAGCCCCCTGGGACGCCTGCTGTGGTTGGTCTTACACCTCCTCAAAGCCACCTTCCTCCTCTGACTCATCTTCTTCAGACTCCTCTCTCTGCATTGCCGCAGGTCCAGCAATCGACAAGGACAAGGCTGCTTTTGGTGGTGATGGGGACCAAAACTCTTCCTCTTCATGCTCATCTACAGCCTGATCCAGCACTCTTCGCAGGGCACGCTCCAGAAAAAACTCATATGGGATGAGGTCGATGATGTTGCCTTGGGTTTGACTGACCAGGTTTGTCACCTCCACAAAAGGACGCATGAGCCTACAGCCATTGTGCATGAGCGTTTAGTAACGCAGCCAAAAAATACCCAGCTCCGCAGAGGCAGTCCTCTTTTTTTATAATTAAAAAAATCTGTTCTTACCAGTTTAATCTATGTTTTGTCCCCTATCAGGGGCTGGTGTACGGAATAGATTTTAGGAACCGGGAGTTGGAAAAAGATGGTTGGTCGGTCCTCTTCCTTCCAATCTGGGGCACTGCAATGTACTGTGCCACAAATCAGGGGACGTGTATTGAATTGAATCCTTGCATGGGAAGATATAAAATAAAAGCTTGCTCTGTCCGCTTTCTTCTAATTTTGGGCACTTGCAATAAAATTTTCCACCAATGCAACTAGTGTTAACTAAGTACTATTCCTATCGGTTTAATCTCTGTTTTGTCTCTCATCAGGGCAAGGGCCGGTGTAGTGAATAGATTTATGGAACCGGGAGATGGAAAAAGACCCATGCTCGGTCCGTTTCGTTTTAATTTTAGGTCACTGCGCGTGCGCCGTACAATGTACTGTGACACTCTAATATGAGTGGTGGGCAGTGGGCACAGTACAGTCTGTGGGCATGACACACACTGGCAGGCAGCTACAATTATATTAAAGTGTAAAGGGTAAAAATTAAATGACTTTTTTATCTGCAAGGTACTGTGCCACCCTATATGAGTGGTGTGCACACAGTACAGTCTGTGGGCCTGCGGCCACTCACACACGGGCAGGCATCTGCAAGATATATATATATATATATATATATATATATATATATATATTTATAAAAATAAAATTAAAGCAGACTGATGTACCAGCCCTAAAAAGGGCTTTTTAGGGTGCTGTCAGGACGCTGTCCTTACAGCAGATGACCCCTTTCACATGAGCGAGTTTTCCGCGCGGGTGCAATGCGTGACGTGAACGCATATTATCCACACTGAATCCTGACCCATTAATTTCAATGGTTCTGTGTACATGAGCATCTTTTTCTCGCATCACTTGTGTGTTGCGTGAAAAGGGCAGCAAGTGCCGGTGCGTTGCGTTTTTCACTGATGGTAGCAAGAAGATGTTGTTTGTAAAAATTATCACGCACGTGAAAAACGCATCAAAACGCATCGCACCCACGCAGAAAAAACTGAACAACTGAATGCAATCACAGGCAAAACTGAATAGCTTTGCCTGTGAAATCGCACAGTTTTCACTGAACGCATCTGCAACGCATCCGGACCTAAGGCCCCATTCACACATCCGCATTTTTTGTCCGCATCCATTCCCCAATTCTGCGGGAATAGATGCGGACCCATTCATTGTGAATGGGGCCGGACGTGATGCGGAGAGCAATCTACTCTCCGTTTCCCCATTTTCCGAAAAAGATAGAGCATGTCCTATTCTTGTCCGCAGCCTGCGGACAAGAATAGTCATCTCTATGGGGAGAGCCGGCATGGTGTGTTGCGGATCCACAACACACTACGGACGTGTGAATGGATCCACAACACAATCCGGACACGCTCGTGTGAAAGAGGCCGATGATTCTTTGAGGACTGGAGTGGACACAGAACAATGGCCTAGCTAATGCTTTCCCTATTAATTCAGCAGCAGCAGCACTCTCCCTGCTCTAACTAACACTGCAGCTTCAGAATGAATCTAAGATGGATGCTGTCCTTGCTTTTTGACAGGAGGTGGAAGGGTCTGGGAGGAAAGGTATGCTGATTGGCTGGAATGTGTCTGCTGACTGTGAGGTACAGGGTCAAAGTTTGCTCAATGATAAAGTATAGGGGGCGAATCGAACATCGCATATGTTTGCCCGCCCCAGCGAACACGAACATGCAATGTTCGCCGAGAACTGTTCGCCGGCGAATAGTTCGGGACATCTCTATTGAAAAACACCTCCACAGTATGATTCTGCCACCACAAATCCTAAGCCAGGGACTCACACTGGGGGATTCCCTCACTGTACAGCGATCCTCTGCATAGACCTCAGTGTGACCCAGCACCCTCCCCTCTTCAGAGCAGGGGGTACCTGGTTTAATTCTCGGGTTCTCCCATTGGATTCCATTGTGCTCAGGTGCTCTGTAGTGCACCCGAGCATCCCAAAGTGGTCTACTCGAGCACCCGAGCAAGTTGGTGCTCAATCAACACTAATAATTATTTTTTCAAAGTTTTCATTTTTATTTCAGTATTAAAACACAAGACAAACTATATAAATGCAATATCACAGTAATCATATTTACCCATAGAATTAATATAACATGTCTGTTTTACCTCATAAAGGAATACTGTAAAAACGAAACACATAAAACCATGGTGAAATTTTATTTTCCAATTCCACCACATTTAGATTTTTTTCCAGCTTCCAACTACATTGTATGCAAAATTCAATGGTACTAGATAAAAAGTGCAAAACATTCAAGCCATCATTTGGCTTCCTAAACAGAAAAATAGTTGTTGCTCCTGGAAAGCAGGGAGTAAAAAGTGAGAACCCAAAATGGAAAATCCCAGAGTCAGAAAAGGGTTAAGGGTTTAATGGGCCATCAAAATATACTGCAGTTTGAAACACAAAGAGAAGAACAATTGGACATTATTTGCAGGATTTACTTTCCCCTGCCCTAAGTATTTATGTAGCGACTTCTAATAAGAAGTGGCAGCTAGATATTTCATTGCTTTTCCTGTCAGTAGCTAGTGAAGTTTTTCTTTATACCTACAATGAGTTGATTGATTGTAAACTCAGTTTCTGGCTTGGATTGTGCTGAGTGACTGAGCTCTGACTCATCTGTACTAAAGAAATTGTAATCCTTTAATTGTATCAAACACCATTTATTAACCAAATTTTAAGTAACTCTCATTATGATATGCCAAACATTATTGTGTGTTTACAAATTTATTTCTTTGCTTTCTTTAAGTATATGGTACTTGTACTTGAAAATAAAAATATAAACACAAAAGCATATCCATGAAGTGATAGTAATTTAATAGTGATGTGGATGCCAATTCGATTTAATGTTCTCTTTTAAAGCCTTACAGCTTAGTTCCAGTTGGTAAATATGAATAATTATTCCCCAGATGTCTCTTGGCAGCATTACATTTCTTTTTTTTCTCTTATATTCTTTTGACCTATTGTACTTTAAGTGTATTGTTGCGTAAAATACTTAAAATATATCAGCCCTAACAATTCTATTTTAAGTTTAATTTGACATACCGCTTTGACAAACAGAAAATCATGTACATCAAGTAAAAAATATAGAAAAATTCTTGTAATAGAGTTGTAAAATAAAATTATGCAAATTCTATTAATCAAAGTGTGTGGGGATGTGCTAGGTTGAGTTATAATAGGAAAAATGTATATTAGGTATGAGGTTATGAAAATGTATCTTTTTAAATATAAATAAATAGTATAAAGAAAATCATAGCATTTTACACAATTTAAATATAGCCACATAAATAAATTGAACTAGTTAAAGGGGTTGGCATTACCAGTGTTGCTCACCTTTTCCTGCCCCTGCTCATGTTCTGCTTATCACTGCTGGTTCAGGGAGCTCAGCTGCATCTAAATACTTAAATCAGCCTTTGTCTATGAATACGTTTTTGAGCCTTTTACTTGTCTTTTGAGCCTGACCCTGACCTTAGCCATTTTACAGGAGTCTGCTTTTGACACACTACTTCGGATCTGTCACCCAGTGCTTTTCATTGAGACAAAAAAAGAGTCATGTCTGAAAATGAGAGATATGATCTCATTTGAATCTAGAAAAAAAATGTCACAACGGACAGCAGCTGAAACCACTGATTTACAGTATTGCTTTTTTGGCAATTGAATTTCACCCCAGAACAAAATATATCCTTTGCCGGACACTAGTAAATTTGGCCAGCCACAGCTGGAACACCAAATTTACGGTATTGCTATTTTGGCAATTGAATTTCACCCCAGAAAAAAATCTATCCTGTCTGGCAAAGGATATGATCTGTGATGAAATAGACATTTTGTGGGTGACAGGAATCATGGACTGGATTATCAAAATTGCAGACATGTACTAACAGTAATAATGTACAGTAAACATAAATAAAAAAATATAAAAAAAAAATTTGGGAATTTTTTGAGTTTTTTTGTCATAATAAATAAACATGCTGGGTACCCTGGATTTCTGATTAGGCAAGAAAGCTATTTTTGTGACGAAGTGAGGGTATTGGGGAGGATAAGTTATGGAAGGTAAGTATTTAGTATACAAAGATATACCCTAATCTACAGTATATAATAAAGTAAGTCCAGTTCAATAGGATATGAAATAAGTTGTTGAATAAACTTTAGCGATTAATGGAAAATTGAACTAGCTGTGTGCAGCAATTTTTCTACTACTGTGCTAAGACTAACAAGTCCTTGCAAGCACCAGCGACAGCTGTGTGTGGTACTTCATTCTGTGACTACTAATAATTCATGAAGCAGCCGCCGGCTCACTGCGCACAGTGCTTCGACTTCCGGCCGCTGCTTCATGAATTATCACAGGGATCGCAGGTCAGTGAATGTAACGGAGCATTAGATTGCATAGAAAGGGGGAATATAAATGTGATTTTAACTCCTAAGACTCCTGTGCCCAGCCTTCTGCCTCCCAGGGAAGCATGGGAGGCAGAAGCACAGCGCCTGCACAGCCCGTCTCCCCTTTACTAATAGGAGACGGATGGCCCTTAGCAACGCTCATTTGCTAAGAGCTATTTCAGCCCCAGTTTTCTACCAAAAATAAACATTTTGGCTAAATAAAGTATATTGCAAAAATGTTACCTAACACTAGCCCTACACTTTAGTAAAAAAAATAAAAATATGACAGTTATCCTTAAAATAGCTTTATGCTATATAATTTAATTTTGAGTCCATGTGTGTCAGTGTTTCAGTCAGTGATTTCTATCAGTGATTGTTAGCCAAAACCAGGTTTGGAGTCTAGACAGACATTAGATATAAGGGAAAGATCTGTCCCTGTTCTGTGTTTAGAACCGCATCTGGTTTTAGCTCAAAATCTGATGGAAATCACTGACCGAACACTGACTGTGGGAATAATGCACAATAGTCCCCAGATAAACCAAAATAGACCAACACATTACAAAGCTTTATAATGTGTTGGTCTTGTTTGGTTTGTGAGGAGGATATTAATTATACAGACATAAAAGTTTTGTGTATCTGCATTATATTTTTTGTTACTTAAGGTACTGTAAAAGTCCATTAAAACAGCAAGTAATCATAAGCAGCTTTATTGAAGTCATTTTGACCTTGACCATGTTGTACTAGTCGATGAAGAGAAAATACATAGATGAAGAAGAATAGAAGAATATATTTAATGACTATTTTTCAGCTTTTTGTGACTTTTTTCACAAATAGTCGACATAACCCTTTAACCTCCACAGATACATTCATAACTAAACATCTTCACTCAAAACATTCAACCGCTGAATTGTTGCTATGAAAGAAAAAAATGCAAAGTGGTTTTCTTGCATTCACAGATGCCCACTTGTAGAGAAAGAACATGTTCTATACTAAATACCAAAGATATTAAAATGTTTCCCAATATATGCACTTACAAAATGTAGGACATGGCTTTGTCTGAAAAGAAAATTTACATTACTGAAATGAAAGAAATGCAATAATGTATATACATGTCTTACGTCTGTAAACAGAGCAAAGTGGAAAAGAAGTTGTGTGGCCAATACTGTATGAGGGCTGAGGAATTAGTCGATGGATACAAACAAGAATTAAGAAAGGAGTGGTCTTGGCAACTTCTCAGCAGTTGGTAGTATAGCATAAAGATAGTTAACATACTGTAGATGCACGAGATGGGCACACAAAATACTCAGGATTGGAACGTAGCAAAAATAAAAAAATTAGACATTGATAAATATCTTAAAATACTAACTGTATAGAGTCAATGAGATACATCTCTATCTACCTATATTTAGATGGTTGGGGCATCCTTTCATTTCAAAGGGTGTGTGTAGAATATGTTCTGCTAGTGGGAAGGAAAGTTAAGCAGAATTGGTATACATGCTGAAAAGATGGCGTTATTCAGTTGTCACACGGGACAACTATCAGCTCGATTATCAGAAACAAATGGCCTGTGTACAGGTGCCACTAATCACCTAATGGATGAGCAGATTGTTCAAAAACCATAGTGTTGACTATAATAGAAAGGTGTCAGATCACATGGTACATTATAGTTTGTGGTATCTAGGGAACTTCCTCTGGATCAACTAGCAGGATGACAGGCCGAACTGGATGGACAGATGTCTTTTTTCAGCCTTATGTGCTATGTTACAATGTTACAGACCAGTCAGTGTGCACATTCTGACCCCTGTACATGTTTGAAAGCACCTACTATGGTCATATGAGTATAAAAACTGGTTTACGGAGCAACGGCAGATGGTGGTTTGGTGGTTTGCTGGTTTGATGAGGCACCCCCTTCTCTGAAGAGGGGATGGTGCTGGGTCCCACTGAGGTCTATGCAGAAGATTGCTGTACAGTGAGGGAATCCCCCAGTGTGAGCACTCAGCTTCGGAGTCCCTGCTATGACTCCATATATAGCTATGTCCATATATGGAGTCAGTGCTTGGGAAAACAAGTGTATTTAAATCTAATTCAGCCTCTATTTCTGAAAATTTTCTGCCAGTGTTTGAACTTGCAACCCTTTAAATTAGAGTGAAGAACCTTAACCACTCAGCTATAAATCTGAATGATAAACTGTGTCAGAAAAACCTCATAGTAGTTTGTCACTTAGCAAGTATTCCTATACAGCAGAAATATATATCATATAAGTTTATATTTAGCTGTGTAGTGTAGTGGTTAAGGTTTTTGGCTTTAAAGTAGAAGGTTGTGAGTTCAAATCCTAGCAGAAGCGTTTTAGAAATAGAGGCTAAATTCAATTTTTTTTTTTTTTTTTTTAGTAATTGTAAAAAACGTATGGCACAAAATAAATGTGTAATTACTAAATATATATATATATATATATATATATATATATATACATATACCGTATTTGTCGCCCTATAAGACACACCGGCCCTTAAGACGCAGGTTTTTGAGGAGGAAAATAAGAAAAAAAATATTTTGAACCAAAGGGTGTGCCTTTTGGTGGGTTTTGAACTAATGGGGGCCTGTGGCTGACACTGTTATGGGGGTCTGTTGCTGACACTGTTACTGGGATTTGTGGATGGAACTGTTATGGGAGCATCTGTGAATGGCACTGTTATGGGGATCTGTAAATGCCGCTGTTAAGGCACCTGTGGAGGGCATGGCGCTACTATGGGGGGGGATCTGTGGATGACACATAAAAAGCATCTTATGCTATGTGTCATCCACAGATCCCCCCCATAACAGTGTCCCTGTGTGGTGTGAATGACCCCCAATACAGGGAGTGGGGGCCGTAATCTAGTTTTGTAATGGCAGCGGGGCCCGCTGCAGTCACTGTATTCTATTGCACCGGGCCCCGCTCACTGTAGAAATTCTATCAAAGTGTATGCATTGTTTAACAATATAATTAATCTTCAATCCAGCTGCCTATACTACTTACTAACTTCTGTAGCAGGCAGAAGGGCGGGTGGCACCGTAACTCACTAAGTCACACGCCTGTGCCGCCTGCTTCTTTCATGAAGTGGGAGGAGAAGGCGTGTGATGGAGTGAGATATTGTGCCCTGATTTCCAACCTCTTGAGCCTTCACAATCTCAAGAAGATGACGGTGGTGAACGATAATCAATCGTTCACAAGGTGGATGATGATGAGACACAGTTGTCAATTACTGAGGTTGTGGTTAGGTCAAGTCAGGAGGATGAGCAGATTGAGGAAGTGGAAGAGGAGGTGGTGGACGATGAGGTCACTGACCCAACATGGGAAGGTGAAAAGCCGAGTGAGGACAGCAGTAGAGAGGGGTAGGGATCCGCAGCACTGCAATAGTCTGGAAGAGGCAGTAGGGTTGCAAAAGGGAGAAGTCGGCACACCAAACAGGCCTGCAACCATTACACTGAGCACCCCCATGCGTAAATCTACCTTGCCAAGGGATAGTTGTTCCGCAGTATGGTGCTTTTTTGAGGAAAGGGAAGATGACAAAAGAGTGGTAGTTTGCAGCCTGTGCCATACCAAAATAAGCCGGGGTGTGAACACTAGAAACCTCACCACCACCAGCATGATCCGCCCCATGGCATCCAAGCACCCAAATAAGTGAGCCGAACGCCTGCGTCCACAATCTGGGTTTGTGGGTCACACCACTGCCTCCTCTTCTCCTGTGTTACGCACTGCTGGACCTTCACATGAACCGTCAGCAACAACATCCACTTCCCTGTCCAAGCGCAGCGTCCAAATGTCGATAACACAGGCATTTGAATGCAAGCGCAAATGCCCACACACCCACAGGCCATAGCACTAAATGGACAACTTTCAAAATTACAGGCCCTTGAAATGTTGCCATTTAGGCTTGTGGACCCTGAGACCTTTCGCAGCCTGATGTCGCCAGCCGTCCCTCGATACACAATCCCCAGCCGCCACTATTTTTCATGGTGTGCTGTGCCCACCTTACACCAGCATGTGCCCCAGAACATCACCCGTGCCCTGACCAAAGCACATACTGTGAAGGTCAACCTCACCACGGACACATGGACAAGTGCTAGTGGCCAGGGACGCTACATTTCCCTGACAGCACACTGAGTGAATGTTGTGGAGGCTGGGAGTGAGTCGTACGCTGGGGTGGCACAAGTGCTACCCACACCCGGGATTGCGGGCCCTACGTCCATCAGGGTCTCCGCCAGCAGCTATGTCACTGGCTCCAACCCCCACTAATCCTCCTCTGCCGCATCCTCCTCCATTTCTACCTCCTGCAGCAGTCAGCCATTAGTCGCTAGCTGGAAGCATTTTAGCACTGTTGTGGGTAAGCGTCAACAGGCTGTGCTGAAGCTGATCTGCTTAGTGGAAAAGCAGCACACTCCCACATAGCTTTGGCAGGGTATAACGGATCAGACCGAGCTGTGTCTCTCGACCACAACCAGGCATGGTTGTGTCTGACAATGGCCTGACACACATTCCATGCCTAGCCCGTGTCTTAAACTTAGTGGTTCAGCGGTTTATCAAAACCTACCTCAATTTTCAAGAGTTACTAGTAAAGGTGCGCCGCGTGTGTTCCCATTTCAGCAAGTCATCCACAGCTTCAGCCGGTCTGTCAACGCTGCAGCAGTGATTGCGGCTTCAGCTCACCGACTGTTTTGCGATGTGAGCACGCGCTGGAACTCTACGTTCTACTGTGAGGAAATGGAAGAGGAGGTGATGGACGATGAGGTCACTGACCCCACATGGGAAGGTGAAAAACCGAGCGAGAACAGCAGTACAGCTGAGGAGGGATCCGCAGCACCGCAATAGTCTGGAAGAGGCAGTGGGGTTGCAAAAGGGAGTAGTCGGACCACACCAAACAGGCCTGCAACCGTTACACCGAGCACCAACATGCGTAAATCTACCTTGCCAAGGGGTAGGTGTTCTGCAGTATAGCGCTTTTTTGAGGAAAGTGCAGACGACAAAAGAGTGGCAGTTTGCAACCTGTGCCGTACCAAAATGAGCCAGGGCGTGAACACTTGCAACCGCACCAACACAAGCATGATCCGTCCCATGGCATCTAAGTACCCTAATAAGTGGGCCAAATGCCTGGGTACACAATCTGGGTTTGCGGGTCACACCACTGCCCTTCTATCTTCCCCTGTGTTGCACACTGCTGGCCAATCCCCTGTAGAAGGCTCAGACCCGGATGCCCCTCGCCTTGCACCTGGACCTTTGAATCAACCATCAGCATCCAAATGTTGATAACACAGGCATTTGAATGCAAGCGCAAATACCCACCCACAGGTCATAGCACTAAATGCGCAACTTTCGAAATTACAGGCCCTTAAAATGTTGCCATTTAGGCTTGTGGACACTGGGGCCTTCCACAGTGTCAGAACTTTTACGGATAATAAAAGTCCATTATATAAGGCCGATATAGGTATATGAACAGGGACATTAAGATAAACCATTTTTGGTCTGATCTTGTTCGAGTTCAGTATCCTTGGATTTAAAATCACTAACTTAAATGTTAGCAATCTATGTAAAAGTGTTTACATAGTCTGGTCTTGTAAGAAGAAGATCTCACAGGTTCAATAAAAGACAATTGCACAGAAAAAATAATATGTTCAGTTATCTCAGTGGATAGAAAGGATTTAATTTTACTATTCAATGTAATGTTTCTATTAATCAATAGGTGAATGGATTCTGGGTTTTATATGATACGTCCTAAAATTATATGTTTTAAATGACTAAAAGTGTGTTAAATATATTATAAGAAGATATGGACAGGGGATTTATTATAGAAATAGGTAAATTTCTTATATAGACTAAATGTGTATGTTACTGTGTCACTACGGGGAGTTAATCATTTTAGTGTCAGGTGTTATTTCAACAGAATTGTAAAGAGAGGGCTCAAGAACAATGGATCTTCATTAAGACAAGTGTTATATGACTGTGTTTTTCTCCATATGAATGGAAAAGACCTTAGTCATGTCTAGGAGTTGTATATCTACAAATACTTGAGAATAGAGGTATGATCCTGACTACACATTGGTATTTACATTCTATTGTTCTAGAAGGTCTGCGTGAAATCCTAGTTAAAGTTTATCCCTATTTCAAATTAAAGACAAGAAAGGAAAATAACTTTACTTGCAAAACTGTTTTACATGGATCTATAGTGCCATCTAATGGTAGGAGGAATCAAGACATTTGTTGAGAGATCGTTGGGGGAAATCCTATTAGTGACGTCACTAGTAAATTATCAAACCTGACCAAACACCTTCCTGAATGGGATAAAAAGATGGTATGGGCTGACAGAGGGGACGCTCTTCTTGAACGAACATCCTGAAACATATTGACACATCTGATCCACCTTTTGATCCATCTGATAAATCCGTTTGACCATAATCCAGCCATTGACGGCAGCCATCTTATAACCTTCAAAACTGATTTCTGCTAGCCGATATTCCGGTATAGTATAAATTTACCTATATTTTGTAGGAGAATTAAGTATCATTCTAAACTTTAATCCGAATCAGACATTTGGTGCATATACTGGTGAAAACACGGTATCATCTGCAAGTGACTGAATTCAGTTCAAGGCCCTATATGGGTGATTATGTATATATATATCTGTATAGATAAAAGAGGAAATCTAAAATAGACTCGATTTAGGTTTAATCAGACATTTGTTGGCTGAGAGAAATCAGGTAACAAATTGATTTAAAATATATTAGAAGGTATTAGTGTTATAAGTAGGGATGAGTGAACCCGAACTGGATAGTTGGGGTTCGTACCAAATTTTGGGGTGTTCGGGACACGGACTCGGACCCGAACATTTTTAAAAAAGTTTGGGTCCGTTGTTCGGCAATTTCTTCCCGCTTTCTGAAGGGCTGCACAGCAGCCAATCAGTTAGCGTTTTACTTCTTGCCCTAACAAGCCATCACAGCCATGCCTACTAAGGCATGGCTGTGATTAGCCAAGTGCAGCATGTGACCCAGCCTCTATTTAAGCTGGAGTCACGTAGAGCCGCACGTCACTCTGCTCTGATTAGTGTAGGGATAGGACACAGCTGCTGTGAGGGCGAGATTAGGCAGAGAAAAGGCAGCAAAAACACCTAATGAAGTGATCGATCTACAGCTGTGAATCATTCAACTTCTGCTAGTTAATTGATCACTGGTTTTTAGGCTGCACAGAGCGTTTTTCTGTCACTTTTTTCTGGGGTGATCGGCGGCCATTTTGTGTCTTGTGCTGCACAGCACAAGCTGCCACCCAGTCCATCAATCCATCAATACTAGTTTTTTTTTTGCTGTATCCTACATCAGGGGCTTGGCTGTGCTTATTGTCACCCCTAGAAACTCAGGATAAAAATTTCTATATTTTATTGAGGGGTTAAATTCAATTGCCAAAATAGCAATTCCCTTAAATCTGGTGATCCAGCTGTGGCTAGCCAAGTGTAATACTGTCTGCTGTCTGGCAAAGGATACATTTTTTTCTGTGGTGAAATTCAATTGCCACAATAGCAATCCCCAAAATCTGGTGTCCCAGCAGTGGCTGGCCAAGTTTAATAGTGTCCGGCAAAGGATATATTTTTTTGGGGGGTGAAATTACATTGTCAAAATAGCAATACCATAAATCTGGAGTCCCAGCAGTGGCTGGCAAAGTTTAATAGTGTCCAGCAAAGGATTTATTATTTTCTGGGGTGAAATTCAGTTGCCAAAATAGCAATACTGTAAATCTGGTGTCCCAGCAGTGGCTGGCCAAGTTTAATAGTGTCCGGCAAAGGATATATTTTTTTTGGGGGGGAAATTACATTGTCAAAATAGCAATACCATAAATCTGGTGTCCCAGCAGTGGCTGGCCAAGTTTATTAGTGTCCAGCAAAGGATTGATTATTTTCTGGGGTGAAATTCAGTTGCCAAAATAGCAATACCGTAAATCTGGTGTCCCAGCAGTGGCTGGCCAAGTATAATAGTGTCCGGAAAAGGATTTATTTTCTGGGGTGAAATTGAGTTGCCAAAATAGCAATACCATAAATCTGGTGTCCCAGCAGTGGATGTCCAAGTTTAATAGTGTCCGGCAAAGGATTTATTATTTTCTGGGGTGAAATTCAGTTGCCAAAATAGCAATACCATAAATCTGGTGTCCCAGCAGTGGATGTACAAGTTTAATAGTGTCTGGCAAAGGATTTATTATTTTCTGGGGTGAAATTCAGTTGCCAAAAAAGCTATACCGTAAATCTGGTGTTTCAGCAGTGACTGGACAAGTTTAATAGTGTCCGGCAAAGGATATATTTTTTCTGGTGTGAACTTCAATTGCCAAAATAGCAATACCATTAATCAGTGGTTTCAGCTGTGGCTGACCAAGTTTAACCGCTACAGGACCGCCTAACGCAGGGATGCGTCCTGCGGGCGGCCCTGTAGCTCTGTTCCGACGCATCGGCGCGTCATCTCGCGAGAGGCGAGATTTCCTGTGAACGCGCGCGCGTGCGCGCGCGCGTTCACAGGGAAGCGCGGCACAGCAGTTCGGCTACAGCCTGCCAGCGATGATCGATCGCTGGCAGGCTGTAGATGCGAATAAAATCGCATCAAACTGCTATATCAGACGCTGTTTTATGAACAGCGTCTGATATAGCTGCTACCTGGTCCTCTGGTGGTCCCATTTACTGGGATCGACCACCAGAGGACCAGGTAACACAGTAAAGTTGCACCAAACACTACACTAACCCCCCACCCCCTCACCTATTAACCCCTTGATCACCCCATCTAGACCCCTGATCACCCCCTGTCATTGATCACACCCCTTGTAAGGCTCCATTCAGACGTCCATATGTGTTTTGCGGATCCGTGGATTCACGGATCCGAACCGCGGATCCGATCCGCGGATCCGATCCGCAGATCCTCAAAACACGGACACCGGCAATGTGCTTTCCGCATTTTGCAGATCCGCACATTGCCAGAACTATATAGAAAATGCTTTTTCTTGTACGCAATTGCGGACAAGAAAAGGACATGTTCTATATTTTTGCAGAACGGAAGTGCAGACTCGGAAGTGCGGATCCGTAATTCCGGATCCGAGCGGGACAAAGTCTGTCCCCATAGAAATGAATGGGTCCGCAATTCCGCTCCGCAAACAGAATTGCGGACGTGTGAATGGGGCATAAGGGTCCCCTATCACCACCAGTTAGTTAGCGCCCAGCCCACTGCACCGCAGTCACTGATTTGGCAGAGATTTTTTCATCCACATTGACCGATGCAAATGAAAAATCTGTGCCGTTCATTTTTTTTTTTTCAGCGCAGAGGCTGAACGGAAAAAATCTCATTACCCGTATGCTCAATATACGGAGAATCGCAGAAACTCCTAATGCTGGCCATACGTGTAATGACTGCGGAGACCCTCAAATGCCAGGGCAGTACGAAAACCCCACATGTGACCCCATTTTAGAAAGAAGACACCCCAAGGTATTCCGTGAGGGGTATGGTGAGTTCATGCAAAATTTTATTTTTGTCACAAGTTAGTGGAATATGAGACTGTAAAAAAAAAAAAAAAACAATTTCCGCTAACTTGTGCCAAATTTTTTTTCTGTGAACTCGCCATACCCCTCACGGAATACCTTGGGGTGTCTTCTTTCCACAATGGGGTCACATGTGGGTATTTATACTGCCCTGGCAATTTAGGGGTCCTAAAGCGTGAGAATCCAAATGCGTAAAAATGGCCTGTGAAATCCTAAAGGTACTCATTGGTTTAGGGCCCTTTGCGCATCTTGGCTGCAAAAAGTGGCACACATGTGGTATCGCTGTACTCAGGAGAAGTAGGGCAATGTGGTTTGGGGTGTATTTTACATATACCCATGCTGGTGTGAGAAATATCGCTGTAAACGACAACTTTTAAATTTTTTATTCAAAGTTGTCAATTTACAGAGATATTTCTCTCACCCAGCATGGGTATATGTAAAAATACACCCCAAAACACATTGCCCTACTTCTCCTGAGTACGGCGATACCACATGAGTGACACTTTTGCAGCCAAGATGCGCAAAGGGCCCAAATTCAACGAGTACCTTATAGGAGGGCATTTTTACGCATTTTCTCTCACGCTTTAGGGCCCCTAAATGCCAGGGCAGTATAAATACCCCACATGTGACCCCATTTTGAAAGAAGACACCCAAGGTATTCGCTGAGGGGCATAATGAGTCCATGAAAAATTAAACTTTTTGTCAAAAGTTAGCGGAAAGGGAGACTTTGTGAGAAAAAACAATAAAAAATCTATTTCCACTAACTTGTGCCAAAAAAAAATCTTCTATAATCTCGCCATGCCCCTCATGGAATACCTTGGGGTGTCTTCTTTCCAAAATGGGGTCACATGTGGGGTATTTATACTGCCCTGGCATTTTAGGGGCCCTAAAGCGTGAGAAGAAAAATGCGTAAAAATGCCCTCCTAAAAGGTACTCATTGGTTTTAGGGCCCCTTTGCGCATCTTGGCTGCAAAAAAGTGTCACACATGTGGCATCGCCGTACTCAGGAGAAGTCGGGCAATGTGTTTTGGGGTGTATTTTTACATATACCCATACTGGGTGAGAGAAATATCTCTGTAAATTGACAACTTTGAATAAAAAAATGTAAAAGATGTCGTTTACAGAGATATTTCTCACACGCAGCATGGGTATATATAAAAATACACCCCAAACCACATTGCCCTACTTCTCCTGAGTACGGCGATACCACATGAGTGACACTTTTTTGCAGCCTGGGTGCGCAAAGGGGCCCTAAAACCAATGAGTACCTTTAGGATTTCACAGGCCATTTTTATGCATTTGGATTCTCACACTTTAGGGGCCCTAAAATGCCAGGTGAGTATAAATACCCCACATGTGACCCCATTTTGGAAAGAAGACACCCCTAGGTATTCTGTGAGGGGCATGGTGAGTCCACAGAATTTTTATTTTTTGGCACAAGTCAGCGGAAATTGTTTTTTTTTTTTTTTTTTTTTTTTACAAAGTCTCATATTCCACTAACTTGTGACAAAAATAAAATTTTACATGAACTCACCATACCCCTCACAGAATACCTTGGGGTGTCTTCTTTCCAAAATGGGGTCACATGTGGGGTATTTATACTGTCCTGGCATTTTAGGGGCCCCTAAAGCGTGAGAAGAAGTCTGGAATCCAAATGCGTAAAAATGCCCTGTGAAATCCTAAAGGTACTCATTGGTTTTAGGGCCCTTTGCGCACCCAAGCTGCAAAAGTGGCACACATGTGGTATCGCCAGTACTCAGGAGAAGTAGGGCAATGTGTTTTGGGGTGTATTTTTATATATACCCATACTTTGTGTGAAAAATATCTCTGTAAACGACATCTTTTAAAAATTTTTATACAAAGTTGACAATTTACAGAGATATTTCTCTCACTCCAACATGGGTGTATGTAAAAATACACCCCAAAACACATTGCCCTACTTCTCCTGAGTACGGCAATACCACATGAGTGACACTTTTTGCAGCCTGGGTGCAAAGGGCCCAAATTCCAACGAGTACCTTTAGGTTTTACATGGCGGCTCACAATTTAGCCCCGCCCAAAATGCCAGAACAGTAAACACACCCCACAAATGACCCCATTTCGGAAAGTAGACACCCCAAGGTATTCACTGAGGGGCATAGTGAGTCCGTCTGAGATTTTTTTTTTTTGCCAGAAGTTATCAGAAATTGAAACTTTTTTTTTTTTTCTCAGAAAGTGTCATTTTCCGCTAACTTGTGAAAAAAATGAAATGATACATGAACTCACCATGCCCCTCCGTGAATACTTTGGGGTGTCTTCTTTCTAAAATGGTGTCATTTGGGGGTATTTATACTATCCTGACATTCTAGCACCTGAAGAAACATGACAGGCGCTCAGAAAGTCAGAGCTGCTTCAAAATGCCGAAATTCACTTTTTGCACCATAGTTTGTAAACGCTATAACTTTTACCCAAACCAATAAATATACACTTATTGGATTTTTTTATCAAAGACATGTAGAACAATAAATTTAGAGAAAAATTTATATAGAAATGTAGTTTTTTTGAAAAATTTTACAACAGAAAGTGAAAATATCATTTTTTTGCAAAATTTCGGTAATTTTGATTAATAGCAAAAAAGTAAAAATGTCAGCAGCAATGAAATACCACCAAATGAAAGCTCTATTAGTGAGAAGAAAAGGAGGTAAAATTCATTTGGGTGGTAAGTTGTATGACGGAGCAATAAACGGTGAAAGTAGTGTAGTGCGGAATTGTAAAAAGTGGCCTGGTCATTAAGGGTGTTTAAGCTAGGGGGGCTGATGTGGTTAATATTGTCCGGCAAAGGATATATTTTTTTTCTGGGGTGAAATTCAATTGCCAAAATAGCAATACTATAAATTCTCCTACTCCTCCTCATCCTCCAGAACTGTGCCCTGGCTGGACAATTGTGTTCCAGGCCAGTGCCTATGTTGGTGCAGGAATCCACCCTCCGAGCCACTTGTAATTGGCTGGCCTTAAGTTAAGGATAAGGCGTGCATATCGTTTAGCTGCATTATAGTTATTTTAATATGTTTTTAAGTAAATTTGTAAATAGTTTGTTAATGGTTTGAGTGAAAGGGGGGGGGGGATTTGAGTGTGTAGGGTGTGAGGCTGTTTGGGTTAATTTTCCATCCACTTTCTATACTGTCTATACTGCCACTGTATATAATTTCATTGTATATTACTGTTGAGGGGGCCCTGACAAAGTCTTTTAGTTCTCCTCTTCCTCCTGGATGGGCCCCTTATAGGTCAGGGACCCAAAACAGTAGCTTCCCATGCTTCCCTGTAGCTACGCCCCGGGGCAAACCCATTAGTCAGTACGTGTACTCTTCCATGTTGCTAAAATGCTGCCTCCTGCTAACACGTTCCAGATCTGTTGGTGGTGCAGGTTGTTGTGGCGTGATGACAAAGCTTTCCCACATTTTGCCAATGCTAACCCAGCCTTCTGAGGTGCTGATGGTGACCCAGCTGCCCATGAGCTGGCTTGGGTGCCACCCTGCTGAGAACACGGTTCCTCCTACTCCTCCTCATCCTACTTATCCTCCTCATCCTCCAGAACTGTGCCCTGGCTGGACAATTGTGTTCCAGGCCAGGGCCTATGTTGGTGCAGGAATCCACCCTCCGAGCCACTTGTAATTGGCTGGCCTTAAGTTAAGGATAAGGCGTGTCATAGTTGCTTGTTTGTATTGCTGCATTATAGTTATTTTAATATGTTTTTAAGTAAATTTGTAAATAGTTTGTTAATGGTTTGAGTGAAAGGGGGATTTGAGTGTGTAGGGTGTGAGGCTGTTTGGGTTAATTTTCCATCCACTTTCTATACTGTCTATACTGCCACTGTATATAATTTCATTGTATATTACTGTTGAGGGGCCCTGACAAAGTCTTTTAGTTCTCCTCTTCCTCCTGGATGGGCCCCTTATAGGTCAGGGACCCAAAACAGTAGCTTCCCATGCTTCCCTGTAGCTACGCCCGGGCAAACCCATTAGTCAGTACGTGTACTCTTCCATGTTGCTAAAATGCTGCCTCCTGCTAACACGTTCCAGATCTGTTGGTGGTGCAGGTTGTTGTGGCGTGATGACAAAGCTTTCCCACATTTTGCCAATGCTAACCCAGCCTTCTGAGGTGCTGATGGTGACCCAGCTGCCCATGAGCTGGCTTGGGTGCCACCCTGCTGAGAACACGGTTCCTCCTACTCCTCCTCATCCTACTTATCCTCCTCATCCTCCAGAACTGTGCCCTGGCTGGACAATTGTGTTCCAGGCCAGGGCCTATGTTGGTGCAGGAACCCACCCTCCGAGGCACTTGTAATTGGCTGGCCTTAAGTTAAGGATAAGGCGTGTCTATAGATTTGTTTGTTTGTATGGTTAGTTTAGCTGCAATATAGTTATTTTAATATGTTTTTAAGTAAATTTGTAAATAGTTTGTTAATGGTTTGAGTGAAAGGGGGGGGGGGGTGTTGTGTGTGTTCGATTAACTGAATTGATTTTTACTGTCTGGTGTTTAGGAATTTCTGCACCCCAAATTCAGCACATGTGGCAGGCAGGGGATGTGCGTCAAACCGGCTAGACCTAGACCTGCTAATATATTTTGCCCCTTTAGTGCACAACACCAGGCCGGTCTGAAGGCTCGTCTGTTGTTCCATGCCTGTCCACAGCTCCTGCGCCTTGTGGTGTTTTTCCCACAAGCACTCAAGTTTTAAAACAGACTGCTGTCATTTCCCCTGGCTGTGCTGCTGTGGGTGGTGAAGGTGTTACACTGAGTGGATGTAGGGGTGGTAGAAAAGAAGGAGGAAGCAGAGGAGGAGGAGGAGGAGGGGGAGGTAACAGGATACAAAGAGAAATGGCCAGCCATCCTCGGGGGTGGAAGGACATTCGCAAAAATGCTATCCGCCTCTGGGCCAGCCGCTACATTTACCTACTGTGTTGTTGGTTATGTGGACGTTGCCATAGATAGCGTTGCGCAGTGCACACCTGATTTTGTCTGCCACTTGGTTGTGAAGGGAAGGGATGGCTCGCCTGCAAAATTAGTGGCGGCTGAGATACACATACTGTGGGACAGCCACCACCATAAGGTTTTTAAAACTGTACACCAGACAGAATGACAGCATTTCAAAGCACCAGGAAGTTTGAAATAAAGCATTCAGAGCCATGGGTAGGGGGGGTACTTTCTCTTTCTATTTCTTTTTCTCTCTAGTGTTTGGGAGATGGACAGCTGATAGCTCAACACTTTCATGGGATTTGCTGGAGATGCTTGAAGACGATGACAGATGTGGTGGCGTTGCTGCCACATCCTCTGTTTGCTGGGTGACAGGTGCCACTGTCACTCAATTGGGCTCAAGTTTAGAATCTTTATTTATAATTTTTTCTATTTTATGTTATTTTAAGTCATTTCCCACATTTGTTTGCAGGGGATTTACCTACATTTTGCTGCCTTTTGCAGTCCTCTAGCCCTTTCCTGGGCTATTTTACAGCCTTAGTGCCCAAAAGTTCGGCTCCCCATTGACTTCAATGGAGTTCGGGTTCAGGGTGAAGTTCGGGTCGAGTTCGGATCCCGAACCCGAACATTTTCGGGAAGTTCGGCCGAAATTCTCAAACCCGAACATCCAGGTTTTCGCTCAACTCTAGTTATAAGGCATTGTAGCGGATAAACATATTCTCTTTGAGTACTTTGAATATTTTAGATTTGCATATCATTGATTGCTTTTATAATTATATTGTCACTGATTTTATACATAGTAATTTGCACTGTATTATTGTTATTTAATAAATATATATTTTGATTTACCACTGTCTTTTTTTTGTTGTCTAACTTAGCGCAGATCATGAGCTCATTTCAGCTTGGTATTTATGATAATAGATTTGAATCTCCTTTCGTACAGATTCTAATGTATTTACATAAATAATATATACTGTTAATCAGAGACAGCATAAATATCCCAACATACTTTTGGAGGACCCACCAAGATCTGCCTAGTTGACACAAACATTTGTGATGCAAAATATATATTTGATAAAGAAAGGTAAGTAGCAATGAGAAATGTTATTGCATATACAAGATAGAGCAGATATTAAAGAAGATTTAAAAGTATGAAAAGCTGCTCTGGAAAGAACAGTTACAAGTTATCCTGATTATATTTGGGCTAAGGAATCCAGGTTTGCTGATTATATCTGTAACATAGCTCAAGCTAAACACAAAAAGGACAAAGATGTGATGATCCTTCAATTTTGGCCTGAATTTATGCTTGTGATTTGTGAATTTGCAAAACGATTAGAAAAAGCAAAGTATAAAAATTCTGAACAGGCGGATGAAATTGATAAATTTCAAAAAGAAATATGTGATATTGAAATTAAAGCAGCCACAGTTTCTAATGAATTAGCGCAATGGTCTGTAAAATTATCAGAATATAGTGACAGAGACAATCAACAACAAGAGGTAATAAGAATTCTTGAATTAATTCAAGCAAAGGGGGTTATATCATGACAATAGGAAGTTGCAAAATGACATAGATAGCCGAGAATTCGACCCTCTACAATTCAGTAGAGATGGCCCGAACTATTCACCGGCGAACAGTTCCCGGCGAACAGAGCTTGTTCGCGTTCGCCGTGGTGGTCGAACATATGCGATGTTCGGTCCGCCCCCTATACATCATCATTGAGCAAACTTTAACCCTGTACCTCACAGTCAGCAGACACACCCTTCCTCCCAGACCCTCCCACCTCCTGGACAGCATCCATTTTAGATTCATTCGGAAGCTGCAGTCTTAGTGAGAGGAGGGACAGTGTAGCTGCTGCTGATTTAATTGGGAAATCGATAGCTAGGCTAGTGTATTCAGTGTCCACTCCTGTCCTGAAAGACTCATCTGTTCTCTGCTGTAAGGACAGCGTCCTGATAGCACCACAAAAGCCCCTTTTAGGGCTGCTACATTAGTCTGCTTTTTTTTTATTTTCTCCATATATATATTGCAGTTGCCTGGCCTGCCCGTGTGAGGAGCTGCAGGCCCACAGACTGTAGTGTGCCCACTAACAGTGCCCACCACTCATACCGTGTGGCACAGGACTTTGCATAAAAAAAGGCATTTAATTTTTACCCTTTAATCTAAGGCTAGTTGCATGCCAGTGTGTGTCAGGCCGACTTCAACTGACTGTAGTGTGCCCACTGCCAGTGCCCACCACTCATACCGGGTGGCACAGGACTTTGCATAAAAAAAGGTATTTGATTTTTACACTTTAATCTAATTTCAGTTGCCTGTCTGTTGCCAGTGTGTGTCAGGTCCACTTCCTCTGACTGTAGTGTGCCCACTGCTAGTGCCCACCACTCATACCGGGTGGCACAGTAGCTTGCCGATAAATAAGGCATTTCATTTTTACACTTTAGTCTAATTTCAGTTGCTTGCCTGCTGCCAGTGTGTGTCAGGCCGACTTCCACAGACTGTAGTGTGCCCACTGCCAGTGCCCATCAATCATACTGTGTGGCACTGGACTTTGCCTTAAAATAAGGCACTTTATCTGTACTCTTTAATCTAATTTCACTTGCCTGACTGCCAGTGTGTGTGTGTCAGGACCACAGACTGCAGTGTGCCCTCTGCTAGTGCCCAACAACACTCATACCGGGTGGCACAGTACCTAGCATGCGTAGTACCACGTATCTAAAAAAAAATGACAGGCAGAGGCAGGCCAACCCGCAGGGGTAGTCGTGGTGCTGTGATTTCCACTGACCCTGGAATAATGCCCAGTGTTCAGAGGCCACGTACCCTGAACCCGAAAAAGTCTGAGGACATATTTGACTGGCTTAGACTCAATCTTCAACAGCTTCCGCTAAGAACCTTGACCCACCATCCTCCTCCAGCTCAGATTCGGTCACCTGCTCTCAAGTTACCACACTCCCGCCCGCCGCCACCACCACCATTACCACCACAGCCGCTTCACTTGATCCGCCAGAGGAGTTATTTACACATCAGTTGGATGCAATTAGTGATGTGCAACCATTATTGCCAGATGATGTAGATTACAGGGATATGTCTCAGTCAGGCAGGATTACACACATGGACGTACAGTGTGATGATGATGATGATGATGTTGTACCCGCTGCTGCTTCCTTTGCTGAGGTGTCAGATATAAGTGAAGCGGTTGATGATGACGATGTGTCCCCGGACGCCACGTGGGTGCCTGCTCGAAGAGAAGAGGAGGGGGAAAGTTCAGAAGGGGAGACAGAGAGAAGGAGAAGACGAGTTGGAAGCAGGGCGAGGTCATCGCAAGGAGTTAGTGGCACAGTCAGACAGCATGTATCGGCACCCGGGGTCAGCCAGACAGCACGCCAGTCAACGCATGCTGTTGCCACCACCAGAATGCCGTCATTGCAAAGCTCAGCAGTGTGGTATTTTTTTGTGTGTCTGCTTCTGATAACAGCAATGCCATTTGCAACCTGTGCCAAAAGAAACTGAGTCGTGGGAAGTCCAACACCCACCTCGGTACAACTGCTTTGCTAAGGCACATGATCTCACATCACAAATGCCAATGGGATTAACACATGCGTACAAACCGCACACAAATTCAAAGCCACCATCCTCCTCCTGGTCCAGCATCTTCAGCCACGTCAACCACTGCTGTCCTCCCTGCCCCCTCTCAACCACCCGCCACTCCATCTCTCACCTTCAGCAGTTCCTGCTCATCTGCCCACAGTCAGGTGTCTGTCAAGGACATGTTTGAGCATAAGAAGCCAATGTCACAAAGTCACCCCCTTGCCCGGCGACTGACAGCTGGCTTGACGGAACTCTTAGCCCGCCAGCTTTTACCATACCAGCTGGTAGAGTCTGAGGCCTTCAAAAAATTTGTCGCTATTGGGAAACCACAGTGGAAGGTACCCGGACAAATTTTTTTTTCAAAAAAGGCAATCCCAAACCTCTACCATGTCATTGAAAAGGAAGTCAAGCCATCTCTGGCATACAGTGTTGGGGCAGGGGTCCACGTCAACCACTGCTGTCCTCCTTGCCCCCTCTCAACCACCCGCCACTCCGCCTCTCACCTTCAGCAGTTCCATCTTATCTGCCCTCAGTCAGGTGCCTGTTAAGGAAATGTTTGAGCGTAAGAAGCCAATGTCACAGAGTAACCCCCTTGCCCAGCGACTGACAGCTGGCGTGACGAAACTTAGGCCGACAGATTTTACCATACCAGCTGGTGGAATCTGAGGCCTTCAAAAAATTTGTCACTATTAGGACACCACAGTGAAAGGTACCCGGACAAATTTTTTTTTCAAAAAAGGCAATCCCAAACCTCTACTATGTTATTGAAAATGAAGTCATGGCATCTCTGGCATGCAGTGTTGGGGCAAGGGTCCATCTGACCACTGATACCTGGTCTGCAAAGCACGATCAGGGCAGGTATATCACGTACACTGCGCATTGGGTCAACCTGCTGACGGCTGACAAGCATGGAATGCGTGGCTCCGCAGCGGAGTTGGTGACACCGCCACGACTTGCAGGCAGGCCTACTGCCACCTCCTCTACTCCTACTCCATCGTCTTCAATATCCTCCTCAGCTGAGTCCTCTTTTGCTGCGGTGTCTGGCTGCACATCAACTGATTCCCCCCAGCTCCCCAGGGGCTATTCCACATCCCGGATACGACAGTGTCACGCTGTCTTGGGGTTGACTTGCCTGAAAGCAGAGATCCACACAGAACCAGCACTCCTGTCCGCCCTGAATGCACAGGTGGATCAGTGGCTGACCCCGCACCAACTGGAGATTGGCAAAGGGGTGTGTGACAATGGAACAAATTTGTTGTCGGCATTGAATTTGGGCAAATTGTCACATGTGCCGTGCATGGCACATGTGTTGAATCTCATCGTACAACGCTTTGTGTCTAAGTACCCAGGCTTACAGGACATCCTCAAGCAGGCCAGGAAGGTGTGTGGCCATTTCAAGCGTTCCTACATGGCCATGGTGCATTTTTCCCAAATTCAGCGGCGAAACATGCCAGTGAGGCGCTTGATTTGCGACAGCCCGACACGTTGGAATTCAACAATACTAATGTTTGACCACTTGCTCCAACAAGAAAAAGCCGTAAACGAGTATTTGTATGACCGGGGTGCTAGGACAGCCTCTGCGGAGCTGGGAATTTTTTTGCCACATCACTGGACGCTCATGCGCAATGCCTGTAGTCTCATGCGTCCTTTTGAGGAGGTGACAAACCTAGTCAGTCGCACCTAAGGCACCATCAGTGACCTCATCCCATTTGTTTTCTTCCTGGAGCGTGCCCTGCGAAGAGTGCTGGATTATGTTCTAGATGAGCATGAAGAGAAGGAAGAGTTGAGGTCACCATCACCACCAGAAACAGCCTTGTCATCATCGCTTGCCGGACCTGCGGCAACGCTGGAAGAGGAGTATGAGATAGAGGAGTCAGAGGAGGAATATGGCTTTGAGGAGGAAGAAGACCAACCACAGCAGGCACCCGAGGGTGCTCGTTGTTGTCACCTATCTGGGACCCATGGTGTTGTACGTGGCTGGGGGGAAGAACAGACCATCAATGACAACAGTGAGGACGAGGAACAGGAAATGAGTAGCTCTGCATCCAACCTTGTGCAAATGGGGTCTTTAATGCTGTCATGTCTGTTGAGGGATCCTCGTATAAAAAGGATGAAGGAGAACGACCTGTACTGGGTGGCCACGCTACTAGACCCCCGGTATAAGCAGAAAGTGGCAGAAATGTTACCAAATTACCGAAAGTCGGAAAGGATGCAGCAGTTCAAAACCAAACTAAAAAATATGCTTTACACAGCTTATTAGGGGGATGTCACAGCACAATGGGAATCTAAATGGGGAAGAAGTGAATGTAATCCTCCTCCTACCTCGGCGGCAAGGACTGGACGATTTACAGATGTGTTGTTGATGAAGGACATGCGGAGCTTTTTCAGTCCTACACATCGCCACAGCCCTTCGGGATCCAGCCTTAGAGAACGACTCGACCGACAAGTAGCAGACTACCTCGCCTTAACAGCAGATATTGACACTCTGAGGAGCGATGAACCCCTTCACTACTGGGTGTGCAGGCTTGACCTGTGGCCTGAGCTATCCCAGTTTGCGATAGAACTTCTGGCCTGCCCTGCTTCAAGTGTCCTGTCAGAAAGGACCTTCAGTGCAGCAGGAGGCATTGTCACTGACAAGAGAAGTCTCCTCGGTCAAAAAAGTGTTGATTACCTCATCTTCATAAAGATAAATGAGGCATAGATACCGAAGGGACTGACAGTGGGGGATACGTTTGACTAAAAAAAGGCCTGATGACATGCCTTGGCCTCAAAATGGTCCCCACGCTGCTGTATTTAATGTCTGCATACTGGATGACTTTCGTGAATTCACCGCCACCAACTAGGGTTCAAGCCGCAATGTTTTAGTCACTTTTCTGCCTGGAAAACATCAATTTTTCCGGCCGCTGCTACAACAGCGGCTGCATCAATGCCATTATTTTTCAGGCATGTGTACATGCCTAATTTTTCTGTCCTATGGTGCAGCACTGTGGCTGCAAAAACAAAACAAAAAATGAAGGCACATACAAGTGTCAATTCCCCTTCGTGATCGTTACCTTGTTTTGGTGAAGGGGCTTGCGTATCACAATGAAGCAATCATCACCTCTATGAGTGTGTTGGCAATGTTGCCACACCCCAGATGATAAGGCCGTTGCTTCATTATGGTCAGACCAAAAGCGATCGGCTGGATAATATTTTATAGAAAAAACATTAATTTACCTTTTTCTTTTTTTAAGTTGTATGGGTTTTTAATACATAAAATAAAAAATCATAATAAAGTCTCTTAATAGTTTATTAGAAATAATGCAGACAATTAAAAGAATCCCCATCAATTCCAATACAAATCAAGTACAGAGCTCAGAACCAAATTATTTCATGATGTCGTAATGGTTCGTTAATTCGACAGTGGTTAATCAATTCGACACACCTCCCCGGATAGGGTACGTAACAGGGATTAAACTGATAGGAATAGTACTAGTTAAGACACCACTCATATAGGGTGTCACAGCACATTGCTCTGTGCAGGCGCAGTGCCCCAATTTGGGAGTAAGAGGACCGACCAAGCTGCTTTTTCCATCTCCTTGTTCCTAAAATCAGTTCAGTTTGGTGTATGAGAGTTTGGTCTGTCACTGTGAAGGCAGTCGAAGGTACCCGGCCTAAATTTTTTTCACAAAAGGCAATCCCTGATATGGGACGTAACAGGGATTAAACTGATAGGAATAGTACTTGTTAAGACACCACTCATATCGGGTGTGAGAGTAAATTGCACGGCCCAGACGCAGTGACGTGGATTAAAACAAAGGGGAGGGAGACAGCTTTTTTTAACCATCTCCCCATTTGAAAAATCAATTCAATTCACCTTTCGGGGACCCTTGGTGTTGTACGTGGCTGGGTGGAGGAAGAAACCTTCAATGACATAACCGGGACATGGCTAGCTTGGTATCCAACCTTGTGCAAATGGGGAGTTTGCGGTTGTGCAAATAGACTGTTTGCGGTTGTTTGCGGTGCATTAAAAGGGGAGTTTGGTCTGTCAATGTCTGTGAAGAGGGCGTAACCCTTACACTACCTGATCGATACAACATCATACCTGATCGTATACACACACTGGATGTTTTAAAGCATGTTATTCCAAACAATTTTGGAATGTTAGTTGATTTATGCCCTTTATGGATTAAAACCCGACTCTGCGACCACTACGTAATTTTCCATGGGAGTTTTGCCATGGATTCCCCTACGGCATGCCACAGTCCAGGTGTTAGTCCCCTTGAAACAACTTTTCCATCACTATTGTGGCCAGACAGAGTCTCCGTGGGTTTTAAAATTCGCCTGCCTATTGAAGTCTATGGCGGTTTGCCCGGTTCGCCCGTTTGCGAACATTTGCGGAAGTTCGCGTTCGCCGTTCGCTAACAGAAAAATTTATTTTCGCGACATCACTACAATTCAGACAGCCAAAAGATACTAGCAGATTGAAGGTAAAACATTCCAGGGGGAATCAGATACAGAAAGTGAATATGGTGGCCCCTCTGAAGGGGAAGAACTAATGTCTCTGAGAGAACGTTCTCTTCCTAAATTAAAACTTATTTCACCCCCTAGGTCTTCTAAAAGTTCTTCACAGAGAGCTTTTAAACACATGATAGACACAACTAAAGTGATCAAGTTTCTCAAAAAAAAAGGGATCACCCTCCATAATAGTGATGAGCGGGAGGTGCCATATTCGATTTTGCGGTATTTCGTGAATATTTGATTGAACATTTGTCATATATTCATTGAAATCGAATATTAGTCATTATTCTATATATTGCGAATGTTACACGAATTTATATTCGCATCACAAATTAAACTTAGTGCTGAGTTCCTAATGTTTGTAACTTGTATTGCTAGAATTGAGGAAGATAACAAATATCATGAATATAGCACTATGTTCTCAATCTTCGTTATATTCTAGCAATACAACCATTAGGAACTCAGCTCTAAGTTTAATTCGCAATGCGAACATATACTCGCATTGCGAATTCAACTTTAAGCTGCGTTCCTAATGGTTGTATTGCTAGAATATAATGAATATCATGAATATAGCACTATATTCTCAATCTTCGTTATATTCTCGCAACGACCATTAGGAACTCAGCTCTAAATTTCATTCACAATGCGAACATATACTCGCATTGCGAATTCAACTTAAAGCTGGGTTCCTAATGGTTGTATTGCTAGAATATAACAAATATCACAAATGTAGCACTATTTTCTCAATCTTCATTATATTCTAGCAACGACCATTAGGAACTCAGCTCTAAGTTTCATTCGCAATGCGAACATATACTCACATTGTGAATTCAACTTAAAGCTGGGTTCCTAATGGTTGTATTGCTAGAATAGCACTATGTAGCACTATATTCTCAATCTTCATTATATTCTAGCAACGACCATTAGGAACTCAGCTCTAAGTTTCATTCGCAATGCGAACATATACTCACATTGTGAATTCAACTTAAAGCTGGGTTCCTAATGGTTGTATTGCTAGAATATAACAAATATCATGAATAGAGCACTATATTCTCAATCTTCATTATATTCTAGCAATACAAGTTATACAACCATTAGCAACTCAGCTCTGTTTAATTCGCGAAGCAAACATATAATTGCATTGCGAATTGATCTTAGAGCTAAGTTCCTAATGGTTGTATTGCTAATACCTGAATCTTATCTAACAGAAGAACAATTGGTTGAACAAACATTTTATTCTTCTCCTGAAGGATTGTTCACCATTAGTTCAGTATATCCTTTTAATCTTGAAAAGGTACCTGCAAGGTAGAGGAATCCTCCCTTACCTTTAATCATACAATTAATGAGCAGGAAGCCCAGAAATATCATGAGTTTGCTGAAAGAGCAGGTAAGTCAAATCATGACGTCACTGATAGGTTGGAGGAAGCCTATGAAATAGGTAAATCGTTAATTTCTAACGATAATTTGTTTTCCCTTAGTCCTAACAGCAGCACAGATGGGGTTAACCACCCCCCGTGGACTGGCAGGACCGGCGGAATGTTTAATGAGCCCAAGACTAATAACTCAATTTAACAATTAAGTATCTCCTTAAAAGGAGGAAGTCAACCCCCAGCCCACTGTGTTTATAGCAAGAAAAAAAACTAGACTTACTAGGGTGGGAAATTTGTGTGCTGCTGTTAGGACTAAGGGAAAACAAATTATCGTTAGAAATTAACGATTCCCTTACGTCCTACCAGCAGCACAGATGGGGAGATAGCAAGAAGAAACCCCTAGGGAGGGCCTTCCTGCCTGGCAGCACTAAGAAAAGTCTGCCCAAAGGCCGAAACTCAGCTAGACTGGCATCTAGTCTATAATGGGAGATGAATGTCGATTCAGAGCTCCAGGAGGCAGCTTTGCAAATCATGTTGAGAGGCAGAAGACTCCTCTCTGCAAAAGAAGTAGCCACAACTCTAGTAGAGTGGGCCTTCACGAATCCTGGAGGGTCCAGATTGTGGAAACAAAGGATTCCTTAATAGCCTCCTCAATCCACCGACTGATGGAAGGTTTGGATGCCTTATAGCCTTTAAACTTACCGGCAACAGGATTAGCAGATTCTCATCTTTCCTGAACTCCTTGATCTATCCACATAGATCCGGAGACATCTCGACGTCCAGAGGATGTCTAGCAGGTTCCTAGGAGGAGGTGGTAGATGTCGACAGAACCGGGAGGAATATCACCTGGTTGATGTTCTGGAAGGAAGGAACTTTAGGCCTACAATACGGGAGGAGCTCACGTTCGACTTCTACCAGCTGATGATCCAACCTAGGTGGAACAGAAAGGAGATTGTTACCTGAAGAAGTTGGGTTAGGACCGCTAGAGCAGAGGCTTTCAAAGCCAGTCGTCCAGATAAGGAATGATGGTCAGTCCTTGAAGCCTCAAAGCCGCCACCACAGAACCACCACCTTGGTAAAAATGTGAGGGGCAGAAGAAAAGCCAAAGGAAAGGGCAACAAACAGAAGATGCCTGACGACACCGGACACCTGGACCGTGATCCTGATATACTTCCTGGAACCAGGATGGATCGGGATGTGCAGATATGCATTCTTGAGGTCCAGGGTTGCCATCACGTCTCCAGGATTGATGACGTGAACTACTGACCTGATGGTTTCTACACGAAACTTCACCTTCCTTATAAATCGATTGAAATATCTCAGATCAATAATCATCCGGAGATCTCCTGAAGCCTTGGGAACCAGAAAAAACTGGTGAATAGATCCCTAGGCCCCGTTCTCCTGCCGGAACCTCCTCCAGAGCCCCTTTGCAAATATAGTCCTGAATGTAGGCCTCTAGGATCGCCTCCTTGGCAACTTGTAGAAGGTTGATCTTGACAAACCTGTCCAGAGGAATAGAGGTGTTGTTGACTAAATAACCATTGAAAATGATATTCAGGACGCCGGAATCCGAGATCTCTTGGATCCATTCTTCTCAGAAGTGGTAGAGACGACTCCGACGGGTACATGAAGCTTAGGAATGGGGAAGCTTATTGGCAGGACGGCAGGAGTAACGGGAATTAACAAAGAGCCTCGAAGAGGTCCGTAGTCAGGAAGTGGATTTTCCATCTTTGGCTCCTCCACGAGAGCACCTCAAGCCCTTTCGCTGTGCTCTCCAGTCACTCTGTATTTTGAGGAATTGTCAGGGACCCAAGGCTTATGCCAAAATGGAATATGGGCCGCTGATCCCAGGGCCATGCTATATATAGGCCCCTGATGTTATTTGATAGTATTGTTACAGGGTGCCAAAGGCGCACTTGGTCTCCCATGAGCCACAGACCTGCTGCTTAGCTTCAATAGCAAGGATCTGTGTTTGGCCTTGTTCCCAGGACTTGCTTTGCTTGCGGGGAAGCTCCCTCGCTAGCTTCAACTGGAGCTGTGCGGTATCGCACAAGAAGTCCGTAGCCAGGTTGATGGTCTTGAAAGCAGCCAGTATGTCGTCCTGGAAAAAACCTCTGGTTCACATCAACTTGAATTTGATCCATGCGAGATCGGAGGAACGTAGAGACTTCAAAAGCCGCTATGGCTGTGGAAGCGGAAGCCGCAGCTGCCGTAACACCCCGTCTTAGTGTGCACTCTGCAAGAACCATCGTCTGCAGGAACCAGAGTGCGCTTGGACAACTTGGCAATAGCCATGTCCACCTTGGGAATGGATCCCCACGAATCCACCAAGGGTTAAGCCATCGGGAACATGGATTTAAAATTCTTTGTTAAAACCGGACCTTTTCCAGGTTTTTTCCACTCTATATCATGATAGAGAGGAGGGTCTCATCCGCTCTAAAGACACGATGTGCCCGAGTAGCGGGAACGGGAGGCTCCCCCCAGTCAACATCATGGTCCCCCGACCTGATGGACTTGAGCAACTTCTGTGTCTTTCCAGGGGAGAAAACACAAAGTCAGCTCCTCCTCATCCGAGGAGAGAAGAAACTAAGGAGACCAAGGTCTCTCTACCGGGACAGAGGTCTCCATAGGGGCCTGGGCACAAATAGGAAGCCTTTCCATCCAGCAGGCCTATGACTCCTTTAATAGAGCCATTGATACATATCCTGCAACGTAGGTTCACTAGAGGTCAGAAACCTCTAACGGCAGCTGTAACACCTGGTGTAGGTTAAGTCAACAGACCCAGGGATTCCCAACCGGTCTCCCAAGCTGGTCTTAGCCCAGCCTTAAGCTGTTTAGCTTCTGCGATCTCACAAGTGCAGGTATGATCAGCTTACAATAACCGTTGACTGCTGCAATGGTAGCAGGATAGATGCTTCCTCTTGGAATCCACTTTCCTGCCTTCCGAATCCTGCGGAGAAGACATCACTGCGGGAAAAAAAGGGACAAATAAAACATTTGTAAACCACCTATCTACGCAGGAAAGGTAGAAAAACAGCCCGGAGGCAGCTGAGGAAAAAAACACCACAAGTGGAACAACACCAATTTTAGGACTCTGGGATCTAGCTGAAAAAGCATATGTAGCCAGAGACTGAACTGGAGCACACAGCCTCCCAAAATAAGGGAAGGGGAGGGATAGCCAATCCACCCTTCCCCCAGTAAATCCTCCACAGGAAGATGCATAAAAAAAAATCGCATCTATGAAAAAAATCATGCCCGTGAAAAAATCACGGCCAGATTACCCGGAGGTGATGCAAAAGGAGAGTCCCCGCATCACCTCCGGAAGATGGCGGCGCACAGGGACCGGGAATCCTGGACCAAGGACGCCGCCAAAATACCCCAGCCAGGCGCAACTGCGCGTGGCCGGCAGCAAATAAGCTGCCTGCCAAACTGACAAGGTACCTAGGAAAAAAGGGCAATGCCGTTACCCAAACGAAAAGAAGGCTCCCCGCACTTTCCATAAGAAAGGGGGGAACAAACCGCCTAGTCCACCTGTCCAGGAGGACAGAAAAAAACACAGTGGGCTGGGGGTTGACTTCCTCCTTTTAAGGAGATACTTAATTGTTAAATTGAGTTATTAGTCTTGGGCTCATTAAACATTCCGCCGGTCCTGCCAGTCCACGGGGGGTGGTTAACCCCATCTGTGCTGCTGGTAGGACGTAAGGGAACCTGAAGTTTTCCCTATGATTCCTATGTTTTTGGTCTGAATGACATACACATTGCCAGAATTCAGACTGATCCAATGGCACCTCCGGTTTATATCGAGCAATATTGTCTTCCACTGGCTTGTTCGACTCACTAGCGGAAATAATTTTAAATCTCAAGGAGAGAGGTAAATATAAGACTAGTGCACAGTTCTTATAATAATCCTATTCTTGGAATTCTAAAACCAAATTGTCAATGGCGTTTATGTGGTGATCTTCAACAGCTCAATAAACATGTATATATGTCTGGCTGGCCCGTGCCATATATAGACCAATGCTTGGTACAAATGAAAGGCGCCAGGATCTTTACCACCTTAGACTGCCAAAAACAGGATAAATTGCATAAAGTTATAGCTTATGCAAGTAAATCCCTATCATAAGTAAAGTTTAACGATTGTGAAAAAGTGTTATTAGCCACAGTCTGGGCACTTTAGAAGTTTTGTACAGAGTGAGAAAATCATCATTGAAATATCCCATCAACCCTTACATTATTTTCAAAGTGAAAAGATTAGGGATGGTAACTTGTCTAATAGCAGAATCTCTGCTTGGACCTTGTCTTTACAAGGATGGCCGTTTGAAGTTGGAATAAGCAAAATAAAAAGTGTCCAGTAGCCCAAGGACTTGCCAAACTCCATGACTGTGCAGCTCATTCTCATAAAGAAGAGCTTGTAGATGATTTTCCAGAAGAACAAAAATCTTCCCCTTACAAATTATATGACAAAGATTATTGCTCTCTACTCCCTTGTGTGTGTAAATAGATGGTTGTGCTTATCACACCATTGTTGGAGACGAAAGGAAACTAGTGGCAGGAATTGGCATTACATGGACAATTGAGTGCCCTAGCATTTCAGTAGGTTACAGTATAGGGGCTAAAAGTATCCAGGTAGCAGAATTAGCGGTTGTATACCAAACTGTTAAAATTGCTATAGAGCACAACATCAAAGTATTTGTCATAGTTACTGATTCAAATTATGTCTGAAACTGTTTTGTGGAATATATACCCACATGGAAGAGGATTCAAATGTTACGGTCCAACAACAAACCGGTGAAACACGCCAGACTGTTTTGTGCCATAGACGAGCTGGTCCAATGTAATGGTCTAACCATTTATTGGAAAAAGACTAAAGGTCCTTCCAGAACCCAGAATATAGACAAAGAGGCTAATGACCTACCTGATAAACTGGCTAAACAAAGTGCCATAAATGGTGATCATGTGGAGATTGATCATTTATTAGAGATGGTTCCCATTGACGCTATCACTAGACAACAAGCTAGGGTACAAACCGAAAAAAGTGTAGCTCAATGGAGCCAAGAATCTACTAGTGAGGATCTAATCAAAAGCCAGAAGGAAGATACTATACTGGGAATCTTCTATAGACATATTGAGGATCCTAATAATAATCCCATATTGGAAGATAATTATGCCCAAAAGGAAGATCTCTGATTACTTATGAATACCAAATCTCAATTTAGTATTCAAGATGGTTTTTTAATGAGAACCTTTAAATGAAATTCAACAATGGGTAGTTCCCACTACGTTTAGAGGGCTCATGTTGCAACATGCCCATGATGCACCAACAGATGGTTATCATGTGGAAAAGATTACATATGAGTCACTACATGATTATGCCTACTGGCTTTATATGTTGAAGGATGTCCAGAGTTATTGTCAAGGTTGTTTGGTATGTGCGCAATTTCTACCTCAAGGTCCTAAACATTGTGCTCCACTTCAGAAGAAAGGTTTTTCATTACCATGGTCTGATATCCAAATCGATTTTATTGGTCCTGTTACCCGGTCATCCCGAGGGAGCAAATATATGTTGACAGTCACTTGCTTGTTTACCAAATGGGTAGAGTATTTAACGGCTTGCAATAACACAGCCGAAACATGTGCCGCTTTGTTGATTAACCATGTATTTTCCAGATTTGGGCTACCACTAAGGATCAATTCAGACCGTGGATCGCACAGTATACAAGAACAACCGGGGGTGGTAGAAAAATCACTAGCCTCCTCAGATTTGTATACTTCAGTCTCCTCTTACTCCAACTCAGTGCCTTTTTTAGTCCAAGGTCCGATCAACACCTACGCACTAAGAGATCGGCCACAACTTCATTCCCAGCAAAAACCACTTTTAACCCGAGCTGAAAGAGACATACAGTATTAGCGAAGGGTTTGACTTTTGTACTGACAACTTGGTTCAAATTATTTGATTGGATTAAGGACTTACATTTGTTCTCAAGAAAATTAAGATGCCATAAAATATTTGCCTCATCGGATAAGAAAAGATGTACTGAGCTGGGTCTTGAACCAGGTGATCTACAGGGCTTTGACACATTGGTAGAATTATTGGGGGAAGAAGACCATCCCAAGGGACAAAGCCCATTTACCAGCCTCCGGAACAAAAGTTCCAAAATGCCCCCTAAAACCATCAATGATGCCAATATCGACATCTTTTTGAAATCTGTGATTAGAGAGCTTGAACACATTTATCCATCTCAGTCTCTGAAAGATCATACCTTGGGCAAAATGGAGGCCTTACAACAACTGAGTAATTATAAGGACTTGGTAATTAAACCTGCAGATAAAGGGGGGAACATTACTATTCTTACAGTCCCCCAATACAGGGATATGTGCTTGTCCCTACTAACAGATAAACATAATTATAAGCGACTAAGGACTGATCCTACTAATACCTTTTCGTGTGAATTAACTCAAATATTAAAAGCAGCATTTAATTGTAAACTTATAGATTGGAGGGAATTAGAGTTTTTCTCTCCAATCTTTCCCAAGGTAGCTATTGACATATCGCACCATATCACCTGAAGACAGGCAAGTAGCAACTACAGCAATCATTCGATTTAACAGGAGGGGTGTTCTATCCTGTCTAGCTGAATGCAGACAGTTGTTATATGTTCTTTCCAACTCCACGGTTAGGATGTTATTATAAACCTATGGATAACTGCTTTAATATGAGTTATATTTTCACAAGTCTCTTCAGTGTCCCCTGATGAGCCCCCACAAGTGTTAGGACGAAACACGTTGGGACAGGGACGTGTTAATTTGACATATTTCACAGCATAATCAGTAAATATCACCAGCTAAACAACCCTGGTATTTTCAAGATACTGTGTAATTTACCAGTGCAGAAAATGAAATAATGTCTATATACGTATCCACTCCTTCTAAAATGCAGCGAGTCCTTATTGTGAGGTGGGTGGTTTTCTCACGTAGTCGTCAAGTGTCTTTATCTGGACCGCGCAAACAGCCACTTATTAATCTCCCAGGAGGTGACTTCAACAACCGGCCTTCCACCAGTTCAAACCAAGCATATACCGCCTTCCTTATCCTGTATTTAGCACTCTGTGGAATCAGGAAAGGCACATAGTGAAGTACTGCCAGTATTGATTTAATGCGCTATTTCAAGTTCACTCACCAGATCCTCCGATTATTCAAACATATCAATGGATAGTTGGTACTCTGGTGAAATGCGGGTGTCTTCACTCCTATGCATGAGTTAAATAACCTTCATAGTCAGTACCGCAATGCACTATAAAATCATTACCATTTATTGTACTCACAAACTTGTTCCATAAAATTGCGCAAATAGCATAAAATACTCTGGATCTGCCCGACCCGGGTTTCGCTCCTCACAAGCTTCGTCAGGGGCATCATATCCTGCTCCATTCCCACAGTTTAAATATCCACCCATTCACTTCCCCCTACTCATTCATTTGTCTGCACCTGTGTTACCCAGTTCAGGCTAATAAAATCACAATCTCCAGACCCTTTATAAATTGCAATATCATTCACAACACTCCTATCAATACAAGTACATCATTATATAAAGGTCAGCGTACGGGACTATTCACATGTTGCACCCATTTCCCTATAGCACATATTGCGATAATTTTCTAATTCACACACAGCGTTATTCTTACAGCCGCACCTCACATAAAGTAAGCCAGACTATTCACATGTTGCACCCATTTCCCTTTAGCACATATTGCGGTAATTTTCTAATTCACACACAGCGTTATTCTTACAGCCGCACCTCACATAAAGTAAGCCAGATCCGGTTTTCTATACTCATAATGTCTCTTGCACATGATGTGATTATGCCTATTCATCAATCAGGCAGGATCTTAAATCTAACTCTACATTTAATCCCCGCGGTTGTAGACTCCCTATATTGTAGATCCACTCTACTTCTACTCAATGTATTTTCTTTTCATAACTACCTCCCCGCCAGTTCTGATGTACATGTGATACCCCAGTAAATCTTAACCCCTTGGGGTCCTTGTTGTGCACTCTTTTAAAATGTAGTGGGACGCCATGATTTTCCATACCCTTCTTTATATTATTAATATATTCCTGTATACGTATTTTTAGTTTTCTCATGGTGCGGCCCACGGACTGGAGGCCACAAGGGCACTCCAGCACGTAGACCACACCCGAGGTTTCGCATGTAAGCTCACCTGAAATTTTTAAATCCTTGTTTTTACTCTTTGAGTGCACAACGATAGCATTTTTTCTTTTTTCATTTCAATAGAGCGGTTCCTACAAGGGAGGCAAAAACCGCACCATGTGAATTGGTTTCGTTTCACTTTTTTTCAAATTTGGGGTATAGCACTATGTACTAGGAGTGTTTTCAAATTAGGCGCCTTTCTGTAGATCACACTTGGATTTTTTGGCAGCTCGTTCCCCAAATTTGGGTCATTTTTTTAAGATGTTCCAATTTTTCGTGATTGCGTTCTTAACTAGGTTCCCGTTGCGTGCTGTACTGTGTCATAAATGCAAACTTAAAGTTGTTCTTCTTCTCTTGAGTTTTTTCTCTACCCTTCCTTTCCTCCACTATCACATTTTTCTTCACCAGAATTTATTTCTATATCATCACTTTGCTTTTGCAGTGTTTCTGTTTCATATCCCTTTTCTTCAAACCGGCTTTTTATTATTTTACTCTGTTCCCTATAGACCTTAATATCTGTGCAATTTCGATATATCCGTCTGAACTGGCCTTTGGGTATATTGTCAAGCCATGGCTTATGGTGGCAGCTATCTCTACTAATATAAAAAAAAAAACGTTTTTGCATTTATGACACAGTACAGCACGCAAGGGAACCTAGTTAAGAACGCAATCAAGAAAAATTGGAACATCTTAAAAAAAAATGACCCAATTTTGGGGAATGAGCTACCAAAAAATCCAAGTGTGATCTATAGAAAGGCGCCTAATTTGAAAACCCTCCTAGTACATAGTGCTATACAGCCAAATTTGAAAAAAGTGAAACGAAACCAATTCACATGGTGCGGTTTTTGCCTCCCTTGTAGGAACCGCTCTATTGAAATGAAAAAAGAAAAAAATGCTATCGTTGTGCACTCAAAGAGTAAAAACAAGGATTTAAAAATTTCGGGTGACCTTACATGCGAAACCTCAGGTGTGGTCTACGTGCTGGAGCGCCCTTGTGGCCTCCAGTCCGTGGGCCGCACCATGAGAAAACTAAAAATACGTATACAGGAACATATTAATAATATAAAGGGTATGGAAAATCATGGCGTCCCACTACATTTTAAAAGAGTGCACAACAAGGACCCCAAGTGGTTAAGATTTACTGGGGTATCACATGTACATCAGAACTGGCGGGGAGGTAGTTATGAAAAGAAAATACATTGAGTAGAAGTAGAGTGGATCTACAATATAGGGAGTCTACAACCGCGGGGATTAAATGTAGAGTTAGATTTAAGATCCTGCCTGATTGATGAATAGGCATAATCGCATCATGTGCAGGAGACATTATGAGTATAGAAAACCGGATCTGGCTTACTTTATGTGAGGTGCGGCTGTAAGAATAACGCTGTGTGTGAATTAGAAAATTATCGCAATATGTGCTAAAGGGAAATGGGTGCAACATGTGAATAGTCTGGCTTACTTTATGTGAGGTGCGGCTGTAAGAATAACGCTGTGTGTGAATTAGAAAATTATTGCAATATGTGCTATAGGGAAATGGGTGCAACATGTGAATAGTCCCGTACGCTGACCTTTATATAATGATGTACTTGTATTGATAGGAGTGTTGTGAATGATATTGTAATATATAAAGGGTCTGGAGATTGTGATTTTATTAGCCTGAACTGGGTAACACAGGTGCAGACAAATTAATGAGTAGGGGGAAGTGAATGGGTGGATATTTAAACTGTGGGAATGGAGCAGGATATGATGCCCCTGACGAAGCTTGTGAGGAGCGAAACCCGGGTCGGGCAGATCCAGAGTATTTTATGCTATTTGCGCAATTTTATGGAACAAGTTTGTGAGTACAATAAATGGTAATGATTTTACAGTGCATTGCGGTACTGACTATGAAGGTTATTTAACTCATGCATAGGAGTGAAGACACCCGCATTTCACCAGAGTACCAACTATCCATTGATATGTTTGAATAATCGGAGGATCTGGTGAGTGAACTTGAAATAGCGCACTAAATCAATACTGGCGGTACTTCACTATGTGCCTTTGCTGATTCCACAGAGTGCTAAATACAGGATAAGGAAGGCGATATATGCTTGGTTTGAACTGGTGGAAGGCCGGTTGTTGAAGTCACCTCCTGGGAGATTAATAAGTGGCTGTTTGCGCGGTCCAGATAAAGACACTGTGTAATTTACCATTGATTCATGAGCGTTGACATGTACCTAGCATTTGTGCTACTCTTTATCATTTTTATTACGTTTATTTTTATATGATAAAGTTTAGACTAGCCTACCTCAGCTTGTTCTATACATCCCAATCAGGGCCAACCTAGGGTGTCCAGGAGGTTCCTGATACGGGATCTTCCCTATTGGGGTGGCCATTCCGTTTTAGGCAGGGCGACATCAAGATAGGGTTATACCTAGGGATAGTCCCCCCAAGTATCGTCTACTATACGAGTCCCTGCCATTCCTTTTGGCCAATATTATGAGGATCGACTCTTCCACAATAGGAAACTCCTCTTTGTTTTTTGTTAAATATTTTAAGTGTACCTATTTGGGGTAATTTATATGCTCCTTTTTATTTAGAATCACCTGTGATTTTGTGGATCACACTTTGTAAGTGAGGTAATGGCTAAGATGTGGAAGATTTTCGGTGTGAAGAGAAAATTACATATTGCCTATTGTCCAGCATCCAGCAGATCCGTTGAGTGATATAACCAGTCCATTGTCAACATCCTTAACCTCTTTAGGACGCAGGGTGTACATGTACGCCCTTGTGTCCTGGTACTTAAGGACCCAGGGCGTAGATGTACACCCTGCGAATATCCGATCACCGCTGCGCATGTGGCGGTGATCGGAACAAGATGCCTGCTGAAATCAATCAGCAGGCACCTTGGCACAATGCCCAGGGGGGTCCTGTGACCCCCCCATGTCAGCGATCACAGCAAACCGCAGGTCAATTCAGACCTGCGGTTTGCTGCGCTTTCTGTAGTCTCAGATCAGAGACTAAAATATACCCCAAACTTATAAAAATTAACCCCCCCCTGCACCCCGCCATTTTAGTGTCCCCCCGGGTGGTGCAGGGGGGGGGGGATTGCGGGCGGTGCTGCGGGCGGGCGGTGCTGCGGGCGGGCGGAGCTTTCCCTGGTGCTGCTTTCCCTGGTGTCTAGTGGGTATAGCAGGGGGTCAGCACAATGCTGACCCCCTGCTATAAACTGCTGACATCTGTGCTGCAGATGTCAGCAGTTTAACCCTTCTTTACCGCGGTCCGTACGGACCGCGGTATAGAAGGTGTTAACATGGAGGGAGCTCCCTCCCTCTCCCATCGGGGGGCTGCTGTACCTTTGCAGCCCCCCGACAGGATAGGATAGCAGAGGGAGGGAGCTCCCCTCTCTTCCCATCACCCGCTGCTCTGTTATGGCAGAGGGTGATGGTTACCATGGCAGCAGGACGCTTTCAGAAGCGTCCTGCTCTCCATGGCACTGAAACTCTGAATGGGCTTCTGCTAAAGGCAAAAGCCTATTCAGACTTTGTAAAGTAAAAATTACAGTAAGTACACTATATAGTGTACTTACTGTATTATATAGACACCAGATCCACAGGATCTACAAGAACAAAGTCGGTCTGGGTAAAAAAAAAAATGTCAAAAAAGTGAAAAAAAAGTAAAAATAAGAAAAATACATATCACTGAATAAAAATTTAAAAAATCAAATACACTACACATATTAGGTATCGCCGCATCCTTAAAAATCTCCTCTATAAAAATATCACATGACCCTTATGCAAATACCGTAAAAAAAAACAAAAAAATGGTGTAAAAAAGCCATTTTTTGTCACCTTGCATCACAAAAAGTGTAATACCAAGTGATCAAAAAGGCGTATGCCTCCCAAAATAGTACCAATAAAACCGCCATCTCATCTCGCAAAAAATGAGTCCTTACATAGGACAATCGCCCAAAAAAATAAAAAAAAAAGGCTCTCAGACTATGGAGACACTAAAACATAATTTTTTTTTTCTAAAATGCTATTATTGTGTTAAAGTAAAATAAATAAATAAAAGTATACATATTATGTATCGCCGCGTCCGTAAAAACCTGCTCTATAAAAATATCACATTATCTAACCCATCAGGTAAATACCGTTAAAAAAATAAAATAAAAACAATGTAAAAAAAAACATTTTTGTCACCTCACATCTCAAAAACTGTTATAGCAAGCGATCAAAAAGTTATATGCACCCAAAAATAGTACCAATCAAACCATCATCTCATCCCGCAAAAAATGATACCCCATATAGGACAATCACCCCAAAAAAATAAAAAAAAATGGCTCTCAGACTATGGAGACACTAAAACATGATTTGTTTTGTTTTAAAAAATGATAATATTGTGTAAAACTTAAATAAATGAAAAAAAAGTATACATATTTGATATTGGCGCGTCCGTCGCAACCTCCTCTATAAAAAAAAACACATGACCAAACCCCTCAGGTGAACACAACAAAAAAAAAAAAACATTTTTGTCACCTTACATCACAAAAAGTGTAATAGCATGCGACCAAAATGTCATATGCACCCCAAGATAGTTCCAATCAAACGAACATCTCATCCCGCAAAAAAATAAGCCTCTACATAAGACAGTCACCCAAAAAATAAAAATAAAATATGGCTATCAGAATGTGAAGACACTAAAAAATAATTTTTCTCAAAAATGCTGTATTATGTAAAACTGAAACAAAACCCCCCAAAAAGTAGCCATATTTTGTATTGCCGTGTCCGTAGCAACCTGCTCTATAGAAATAGCACACAATCTAACCTGTCAGTTCAATGATGTAAATAACAAAAAATAAAAACGGTCCGAAAATGCTATTTTTTTGCAAATTTTCCATTTTAATCATTTTTTCCAGTAACAAAGCAAGGGTTAACAGCCAAACAAAACTCAATATATATTTCCCCGATTCTCTAGTTTGCAGAAACACCCCATATGTGGTCGTAAACTGCTGTATGGCCAAACGGCAGGGCGTAGAAGGAAGGGAACGCCATATGGTTTTTGGAAGCAGATTTTGCTGTACTGGTTTTTTGACACTTTGTCCCATTTGAAGCCCCCCTGATGCACCCCTACAGTAGAAACTCCAAAAAAGCGACCCCATTTTGGAAAGTAAGGGATAAGGTGGCAGTTTTGTTTGTATTATTTTAGGGTAAATATGATTACAAGTTACACGGCTGCTTTGCGGCCATCCCAGTGCCGAGGCTGACACCAAGCCTGTTAGTACGCCGGCTCTCACACCTAGAGAGTGCAGCTTAGGCAGAACCTTTACCTGTATATCTGACGTGCCTCCTGATGAAGTGCGGTCTTACTACTGCACAGAAACGCGTTGAGCCAGCGTTTCCTGCTCTGGTCCTCTCCCCAATACTATAATTAATGGGCAGATAGTGGACACTAACTGCAATTATATAGATAGGCAGGGGGAGAACGAGCGAAGCATCAGTCCCCAGTGGCTGGTTGAGTGCACAGCCATCTCCTGGGGTTATTGATCGGAGTGCCAGGCATCAGGTCTCCAGTGATGCTTGGCATATCTGCCTACCTGACGAGACACACCAGCAAGTGGTTTTATTTTTAAGTCACAGTGGATAATAACCCCAGATGCACTTAGGGGAATACAGCGTTGACATTTATATCCAACATGTGACCTTTCTTTATAAACCAAGTCTGGATAGTGTCTCTTAGTGGCATTATATAGTCCCTCAAACAAACTTATTTCACCCCTGATTTTTTAGTGTTACCAATAAAGTTTTGTTGTTTAATTTTAGCGTTCACGCCAGATATATTTGCTTAGTGGATAAAAAGCGGAACGTATACCTTTCACAACCAGTAGTTTTGGTATTTTTGTAGTGCCAAATTTCTCATATAGTCTAAATGTGCATGTTACTGTGTCACTATGGGGAGTTAATCATTTCAGTGTCAGGTGTTATTTCAAGGGAATTGTAAATAGAGGGACCAAGAACAATGGATCTTCATTAAGGACAAGTGTTATATGACTGTGTTTTTCTCTATATGAATGGAAAAGGTCTTTTCATGTCTAGGAGTTGTGTATCTACAAATACTTGAGAATTGAGGTATAATCCTGACTACACATTGGCATTTACAATCTATTGTTCTAGAAGGTCTGTCTGAAATCCTAGTTAAAGATCATCCCTATTTCAAATTAAAGACAAAAAAAGAAAAATAGCTTTAATTGCAAAACCTTTTTACATGGATCTATAGTGCCAGGGACTGGGGGGAGGTAATTACATTATAGAAGGGGGAGATAGTGCAGATATAGACCAGGGGCGAGGTAGTGTGACTGGGGGAGGAATGGAAGGGGGGACTAGAACAGTTCAGAATGAAAGGTGCAGGGTAAAAAATACAAATAAACCTCTCAAATGTATGTATACTAATGCAAGAAGCCTGAGTAACAAGACTGGTGAACTGAAATTAGTGATGTGTGAGGAGGACTATGACATAGTGGGAATAACTGAGACATGGCTGGATGATAGCTATGACTGGTCAGTTAATATAAAAGGTTAAAATCTGTTCAGAAAGGATTGTCAAAACCGGAGAGGGGGAGGGGTCTGCCTTTATGTGAAGTCCTGTCTAAAGCCAACAATTCGAGAAGACATCTGTGAGGGACATGTACATGTGGAATCACTGTCGGTAGAAATACATGGAGGCAAAAACAATAATAAATTACTAATAGGAGTTTATTATAAACCACCTAATATACCAGAGTCCACAGAAAATATTCTACTAAACGAGATAAAAAGGCGGCAAATCATAATGAAGTCGTTATTATCGGGGACTTCAATTACCCAGATATAGAATAGGAAACTAAAAGCTGTACATCCCAAAAAGGAAACAGGTTCTTGGCAATAGCCAAAGACAATTACCTTTCCCAACTGGTTCAGGACCAGACTAGAGGGACGGCCATACTCGACTTAGTATTAACCAATAGACCTGATAGAACAACAGATGTGCAGGTTGGAGGACACCAAGGAAATAGTGACCATAAAGTAATAACCTTCCAATTATCCTTCAAACGAGAGTTTCTAAAGGGAGGAACAAAAATACCAAACTTCAAAAAAGCTAAATTTAGCCAACTAAGCGAGACCATAGGCCTAACTAACTGGGACAAAGTCCTCAAAAATAAAAATACAACAAAATGGGAGATTTTTTAAAGCATTGTAACCTCTAATTGTGAGAGGTGCATACCTTATAGAAATAAAAGGCTAAGAAACAATAAGAAACCAATGTGGATAAATAGAACCGTAAAGAAAGCACTAAAACAGGAGGGGAGCCAGGAAGCACTGATAAACTATAAGGAAAAAAATAGAATATGTAAAAAACTAATAAAAATTGCCAAACTAGAGACCGAGAAATTAATTGCCAAAGAGAGTAAAACTAACCCTAAAATGTTCTTCAATTATATAAATGATAAAAAATATAAATCTGAAGGAGTCGCCCTCTACACAGCAATGAGTTGGGTGTTGCAGAGAGCAACGAGGATAAAGCAAAACTATTAAATATTTTTTTTCTCCACTATATTCACTGAGGAAAATAAACTGTCAGATGAAATGCAGAATGTAAAAGTAAATTCCCCATTAAAAGTGCCCTGTCTGACCCAGGAAGAAGTACAACAGCGACTTTAAAATATTAAAATAGACAAATAGCCAGGACCAGATGGCATACACCCCCGTATCCTAAGGGAATTAAGTGATGTCATAGCCAGACCTTTATTTCAGATTTTTACGGACTCTATACTGACAGGGAATGTTCAACAGGATTGGCGCATAGCAAATGTGGTGCTAATATTCAAAAAGGGTCCAAAAACAGAGCCTGGAAATTATAGGCCGGTAAGTTTACCATCTGTTGTGGGGAAACTGTTTGAAGGTTTTCTAAGAGATGCTATCTTGGAGTATCTCAAGGAAAAGAGGCAAATAACGCCATATTAGGGATCAGTCATGCCAAACGAATTTAATCGGTTTCTATGAAGAGGTAAGTTCTAGACTTGACAGCGGAAAATCAATTTATAATGTACTCAATCTACTGCAGTGTAATCCCATGCACCTTTTCCACCACAAAAGAAAAGAGTATATGGTTGAATCTTGTTTTCTCCTCCTCCTCCAGATTGTATATATTCCCTCGAAACATTTTTATAAGGTCAGCTCAACTTCAGATGAATTAATAAATAGGGGGCACACCTAATATATATGCGGGAGTGCTGGTTAAGGTGTAAATAAATGATCAAGAAAAAACAACCTTAGAGCACCATATAAAGCAACCGCACATCCCATAAAGTTAGATCAATTTATTGAAACACAGAAAAGATGACAAAAACCATCATAGGCAAATGTTAAAAATGGATCCACCATATTGGTCCCATTAGGAACAATAAGAATAAAAGACTACACAACTGACCAGGAAGCATAAGTATAGCATGAATGACATATAACCAAGATAAACCTCCTCAAATAATGGGAATCAAAAACATCAAAAACACAATCATTATAGCCTCACATAGCAGAGTGTAGTTAGGGTAGAGCCCCTAAGGGAAAAACCTGACGCGTATCGCCATTCCTGGCTTCCTCAGAAGTTCTGGTGAATTGAGTCAACAGTGTTCCTTATAAATGTTACATAATTATCAAATACTTAATCAACACCTGATACATGTATAATTAATTAGATACTTAAAAGATCGGGGGCTGCCTGTAAAAAGTTACGGTTTTACATACCATAGGTCAAACATGCGGTCTACATGAGGCCCGGCGTCTCATTCGATCTACTGCACAGGCGTCAATAACATTGCCGGCGGAAAGAGCGTTTGCGTTCCAACCAACCGGATATGCGTGTCAGAGACCCGGAAGTCGAACAGAACTTATGCGTTCCAAGCACCGGAAGAGTCAAACACGGCTGCGAAAGCCATTGTTCAAGAGCGCCGACCGCCCCATCATTAACCGCAATGCCGTGATGAGCTCCCGATGTTTGGACTTTAAACATAATAATTGGAAAACAATAAGATACCAACAGAATCGTGATACAAACGTGAAAAATGCATAAGACATGTCAGAAATAACATGATGTTATAAATTGGATAACACGTGATCATTAATTATAATCCCAAACCAAAAAATAAATAAATAAAAAGTAAGTAATAAATAATTAACTCTTGATCCAAGATGTGCAAACATCATTCAAAAAAATATATATATATAGCCATATCATGAACCCCAGACCATGAATGTCCATTCATTATACAATGCAATTGTCAATTAAATAAATATTCATATATGATATCAAAATTAACTTTTTCAACTTGTTAATATGTTTATTTATATTATTTCATATAAATTATTTTTTATTATTATCTTTTATATATAGTCATTATTATTATATTCTTTATTAATTTATTTATTGTGATATATTTTATTAATTTTATATTTTTTATTTTTTATATTTTATTATTTTTTATTATTTTTTATTTTTTATTATTTATTTTTTATATTTTTTGTATTTTATATTTTTTATTTGTATTATAATTCTTTTAATTCTTTTATATTGTTTATGTTTATATTATTTGCACTTCATAATATTTTTTAATATTTTATTTAAAAAAAAAAAAAAAAAAAAAAAATAAATATATTATTATATTTAAAATTTATAATATTTTTCTATCTTTTATACTTTTATTACTTTCTATATCTACTTAATAATTTACTATACCTTACAAATTCATATCAGTCTACAGTTCATAATAGGACAAATTCATACTTGATATATCATATACCATATACCCAGTAATTCATTATTAATTTTTATAATGAAGGATGGTTGCACCATTGGATCAAGAAAAAAAAAAAAAAAAAAAGCTCAACTTCAGGCCCTCAACTCAAATTTTTTATAGGGTCATCTGACAAGCATGCACTCGCATATAATATTTTAGAGCGTCAGCTGTACAGCATGCACTCGCATATAATGTTTTACAGCGTCATTTGAACAGCATGCACTCGCATATAATGTTTTAGAGCTTTAGCTCACCTGCAGGCACTCGCATATAATGTTTTAGAGCTTTAGCTCACTAGCAGGCACTAGCATATAATGCTTTAGAGTGTCAGCTCACCAGCAGGCCCTGGTCCCTAATGTGTTAGAGGGTCGGCTCAGCAGCAGGCCCTCAGCCCTAATGTTTTAGGGGGTCACCAGCAGGCCACCAATCATAATTTTTCAAGGGTGTGTATGATGCCCTTCTCTACGTGTAATAAAGGGTGTATTGTAGTGCCGGTTCTTTGTAATTTTTGGCAGCACTTTCACGAATATAGGAACATGTTCGGGCAGAACACTCGAATACTTTGTTGCTCGATCACCACTAGTTAAAACCAGATGGACCAAACATGGTGGAAGGATCAAACATGGCCACAGAATTATTGCCACAAGGGAATGGAGCCTAAAAACCAGTAGCTGCCATATAATATGTTAGCTAAACAGGTGCTGTTGCTGATACAGGGTTTGGCTGGTTAGGTGCGTGGCACAATATGAAAATTATTGCTGTTGTGGCCTGCAATCTCCTGAAAATGTCCCTTTTGAATATGAATTGCATAAAGGGGCCACCTGGGGCCAGTAGTTGATCGCTAGAGATGAGAAAATCGAAGCTGACAAAGTGGAATTCGATCTGAATTTCAGGATTTATTCGTTTTGCACTGAAAGAATGGGAGATCAGTGTATCGGGCACTGGGAGGGGGTCCCCGAATTCTTCTCTGCAGCCCGCAGCGGCATAGGTGGTCACCGAATGCAGGGGATTGCCTCTCTGGGTGCAAGAAACATATATACCACTAACCCTGGGAAAACACCTGAGCGTTTCTCAGTGCGTTCATACGCGCTGAAAAACGTTCAACATGTGAAAAGCCATGCATCCCTATGTGCATGGTTCACATGTCGGCGTTTTACAGTGCGGACGACCGCGCTGTAAAACACCCTATGCGATCGCGTCAGCTGGCGTGACTATTGCGCGGCAGCACGCGCGATCCAACCCATATTCTATTATGGGAGCGCACATATGACGCGCGCTTCCATAAAACAGCCACTTCACGGCAGAAGCGCACGTCATATGCGCGCCCGGGTAACACGCTAAGTGTGTTCCCAGGGTTAACCTCCCTTCCCCTGCATCTTCAAGCTACCCCCACACCCACAAGAGGAGCATTAACACTCTCTATACCCAGCCATACATATCATGTTCAGCCCTTCCTGTGCCCCAAACTACCCCCACACTGAAATCAAGATACACCTGACTACCCTGCACTCCCTCATTCCAAACTACCCCCACACTGAGGTCAAGATACATCTGACTATCCTGCACTCCCTCATTTAAAACTATCCACACACTGAGCACAGTTCAGGCAGTACTAGCTAATGCTAGTATTATATACACAGCACCCCTACACCCAGGACTGTGCCTAAAAAAGTCATTACTACCCTGCATACCAGTGTTATTCACAGATCCCCCATAATAATGTCACCCACAGATGACCCTATAACAGTGTCGGAAAAGCAAAGGGCAAGAGCACCATAGAATAGGCCTCGCAGAGCTGTAGCGATGGAATGCAGTAGCCGAGCCAAAAGACACCAGATCCAAGGCTGTCAAAACGAAGACAATGGAAAAAGTGGGCTACAGCAGCATGTCCAAAACGAATCTTCTTTTATTCAAAACTCCATAACAAAGTGTACAGAAAATACAACGTTTCGGCTAGGTATAGCCTTTGTCAAGCATATGATTCAAGTGACTATACAAACATATATATAGTTGAAACCAAACACACTCTAAAATTGTATTGCCAATCAGATCACAAAGTTCAATTTGGCCAATCTACTCTAAGCCAGTGACAAGTACATTTTGCATACCAAGTATACGCCCTTGTGGCTCAACTGTGATCATATTATGTCCACACTTGGCATTCTCCCTATGCAAAAGCGCATGTCAAAACACATCACTGATACTGAAGATGTGAGAGCCAATCAGAGGTTGCGAACTTACATGAGATTCCGCCTTCCACAGGGGAGAGCAAATGGCACAAGGTCAGCAGCGCTTCCACCCAGTAAAAAAACACCCATTCATTTAGCGTCATGATCGGCATGTAAGTCACATGACCCATAAAGACCGGTCACATCGTCCTCACTACTGCGCATAAAATTCGCAAAATAATTTCATCCACGAAAAATCGCGAACAAAGTCGCTAAAAAGTTGTGGAGAAAACATGGAAACAAGCAAAAAATAAATAAAAATAGCAGACCAAGGGGACAATGATCCTGTAATTACATCAAGTGTGTCATAAGAGTAGTCCAAGAGGCCTTGGCATATAGGGTGTGTAAAAAATGATAAACATACAATTTAAAAACTATATAAAAACATAGGTCACATGTGACATCATATCCTACCTAATCCCAGCAACATTGAACTCCAAATTAAGTCCATATGGTTGCAGGGACCTTAGGGTATATATCCACTTTAATTCCTTTTTTCTGAGGACAGCATCTTTGTCTCCTCCCATGCGTAAGATGCCCACCGAGTCTATCAACCTGAAGCGCAACTGGTTGACAGAGTGTCCGGCCTCCACAAAATGTTTGGCTACTGGTTAATCCAAACTGGCCTTGTGTATCGTGCTCCTATGTTTGTTGATACGTTCACAAATTTCCATTGTAGTCTCACCAACATAGATGAGACTACAAGGACATGGTATGACGTACACAACATCACGAGATCTACATGTAAAATAGCCATTAATCTTGTATTTTTTACCACTATAGGGGTGAAAAAAATGATCACCTTTCAAAATATTGCTATAATTACAGCAAGACAAACACGGGAAAGTTTCATTTTTACGTGGAGCCAAAAGTCTTTGTTCACCCAAACGTGGGCCACCAACATCGGTTTTCACCAATCTATCATGTAAATTAGTGTTTCTTTTGTAAGCCATCAATGGTGGGACACTAAATTCTTCAATATCTGGTAAACCTGTCTGTAGTATATGCCATTCCTTTCTGAGGATATGTGCAATATCTCTACTGTCCCAGCCATAGATGGACACAAAAGGAACTCTGTTAGTGACCTTGGCTCTAGGTAATTTGCGAAGTACGGACTCTCTGTCAACCATTGTCAACCTCTCATTAGTTCTGTCCAGAAGTTTCTTAGGATAGCCCCGCTCACTAAAATTATCACACATGGCATCCACCCTCTGTGTAAATTTCTGGTCATCTGACACAATCCTCCTAACTCTTAGTAATTGACTCCAAGGCAAGGAGTTTAACATTCGGCGTAGGTGGTAACTGTCATGTGTGAGAAGGGTGTTCCTATCCGTAGGCTTCTGATGGAGATCTGTTTTGAATCCACCGTTCAGCACATATACTCACATCTAAAAACTGAAGTTCCTGTTCAGATGATGTAACAGTAAACTGTAAACCTGGTACACCTGCATTAAGGTGTGTGTAGAAATCACCCAATTCCTCAGTTCCTTTTTTGCGTTTTTTCCGGGATTTTTTCCGCCATTTTTTCGGCGGGTTTTCATGATTTTTTCGCAATTTTTAGCGGATGAAATCCTTTTGCGAATTTTATGCGCAGTAGTGAGGACGATGTGTGTTGCGGTCATGTGACCGGTCTTTATGGGTCATGTGACTTATATGCCGATCATGACACTGAATGAATGGGCGTCTTTTTACTGGATGGAAGCGCTGCTGACCTTGTGCCATTTGCGCTCCCCTGTGGAAGGCGGAATCTCATGTAAGTTTGCAACCTCTGATTGGCTCTAACATCTTCAGTAGCAGGGATGTGTTTTGACATGTGCTTTTGCATAGGGAGAATGCCAAGTGTGGACATAATATGATCACAGGGGAGCCACAGGGGTGTATACTTGATATGAAAATGAGGTATTGGAATGCTACAAACTTGTCATTAGCTTAGATTGGCAAAATTGAACTTTGTGATCTGATTGGCAATACAATTTTGGGGTGCGTTTGGTTTCAACTATATATATGTCTGTATAGTCACTTGAATTATATTCTTGACAAAGGCTATACCTAGCCGAAACGTTGCATTTTCTGTACCCTTTGCTATGGAGTTTTGAATAAAAGAAGATTTGTTTTGCCAATAACAGTGTGTCATCAACAAATGACCCCATAACAGTGTGTCATCCACAGATCCCCTATAATAGTGTGTCATCCACAGATACCCCATAATAGTCTCATCCACAGACCACCATTAGTTCAAAACCCACCAAAAGTACACCTTTTGGTTCAAAATATTTTTTTCTTATTTTTCTCCTCAAAAACCAAGGTGCGTCTTATAAAGCGAAAAATACGGTATATGTTGTAAAGCCTTATTTTGGCGTGTATTAGTGGGGAAAAAGAAAAAGGGCTTAATAGCTGTTGTTTGGTGAAGTGAGAAAATTAAAGCCCCTTTTGGCGTGTATTAATTTCATTTTTATTTACTTATTTGATCTAACAGTATGTCAGACATAGAAGTGACAGGCCCTGCACAGGGGAGGGGCCAAGGTCTAAATGTTTCTCGCACAGGCACAGATTTCAGCAGAGTAAGGGGGCATGGCAGCAGGGGTCACTTCGAGAGGCCTCATATCCAAGTGTCAGCTAGCAGTCGTGTCTTGACCAGCAACCCAGCGAATCTTGAATGGTTGACTCGATCTTCAACTTTGTCGCAAGTAACATCAGACACCCCAGCCAAGAGTCGGTGGGTTCGTCAGACACAACCCATAGTTGGCATGGTCCGTGAGCAATCGCTGTGCCCCCACCTGTCCTCAACCAGCCTCTGTCCTTTTTTGTTCCCTCAGCCAGAGAAGTACTATATGCTGTGGGCTGAGCTCCACTATTCAGTGAGGATGAGCTACTAGAGGACAGTCAGCAGCTTCTGCCCAGCCAAGATCCGGAGACGACATCGACCGCTTCTTCTGGTAAGCGGACAAGTAGTGTTGAGGAGAATAGCGTTGGAGCTGGTGTTGTGAGCGGTTAGGCTCCTTGCTCAGAGACCGTTGAGAAGGACATCAGTGATGTGCAGACAGTACTTGATGATGTAGCCGATCACAATTGAGAGCCGGGTGAAGAAGGGGCTTCATCATCATTGGGATAAAAGGGTGGCATCTTGCGTGTGAGGCAGCGGCGGAAAGTAGTGGTGCAGGGGTTCATGGAAGCAGTGGCGATAGCAGTCAGTCAGTGCAGCTTGTTGGGGGTAAAATCACCTACTGGCCATTTGTTGAATGTGTGGTCAGAAGGTGAAGCATGGCCAGGGTGCCAATGTTGGCACCACGGCCCTGTGTCAATATATGCAGCGTCACCATAAAGTGACCTGGGAGAACCGTGGCTCCAATGTGCAGCAACCGCTGGATCACCCAGACGCACGCACCCGATTTCAGGCAGCCAAGGTTCCACCACCTCAGCCGAAGCAAGCCGTCTGTCCTTCCTATCATCTGCTGGTCCTGCTGCTCCTCCTACTAGTCAGTCATTCCGTCAGCAATCGATCACCGAAGTGATTGCCAAGAGACAACAGTATGTGTGCAGTCATCCAATGGCACAGAAGCTGAACGTGCTCCTGGCCAAGTTGCTGGTACTGCAGTCCCTCCCTTTCCAAGTGGTGGACTCTGCACCTTTCAGAGAACTAAGTCCAAAGCCGTCAATTCTTTGCCAAAAAGGCAGCACCATCCCTGCACACACATGTAGAACAGAAGGTAGGCCAGCCCTTGAGCCTGTCGGTGTCTGCCTAAGTGCATGGCAGCGCCAGCGTGTTCAGCTGTAACTACAGTCAAGGACAATATATGTCCTTTATGCCCCACTAGATAAATGTGGTTCTTGCCAAGCCAAACCAGCAACTTGGCAAGGGGAAGCGCTTCCGCCTCCACATTCTCACACCATTGATTCTGTGACAATGTTCGCCTCTGCCTCTTGTCCAAAGCCTCCACTGCATGGACAATTCTCAGTGCCCCACCAGCATACCACATATGCAGGGCATGGCAGTTTCACGCTTTTCCGAACCTAGTTTGCCTGGGCGAACGGAGTCACACAGGGGAGGAACTGCTCCGTGTCCTTCATCAAGAAATCGAATCCTGGCTTTCTCCACAACAACTCAAAATCGGAACCATGGTTACTGACAATGGGAAGAACATGGTGTCGGTGCTGCATCAAGGAGGGATGAGCCATGCGCCCTGCATGGCACACGTGTTTAATCTGGTTGTCAAGAAGTTCCTGAAATCTTCCACCCATCTGTAAGACATCCTAAAAATGGCCAGGAAATTTTGCATGCACTACAGCCATTCGTACACTGCCAAGCACACCCTCCTTGAGCTACAGCGGCAGAACGGCATCCCCCAACATAGGCTGATGTGCAACTTTTCCACCCGCTGGAATTCCAACCTCCATATTTTGGACCGATTATACTAACAGAGAAAGGCCATAAACGATTTATTGATGATCCAAGCAGACAGGAGTACTCTCCTGTGTAACTTTGATGTCAGCCAGTGGCAGCTCATCTGTGACACCTGCCGTTTGCACAGGCCCTTTGAGGAGGCCACGTTAATTGTCAGTCGCCAGGACTACGAGATGAAAAAGGTCATTCCACTGATTCATATCCTGGAAAAGATGCTGGTAAATCTGGCTAGTCAGGGGACTGAAGATGTGGCGCCTACATCTCATGGCCACATGAGCCCTGTGGGGGCTGAACTGGAGGAGGAGGAGGACATTGGAGCACAAGCAATGTGCAGCGAAATGGGTGTTTTTTTTTACACAGGTGACAGAAGAGGAGGAGCAGGAGCAGCTGGAGGAGCAAGAGGGAGATGAGGAAGACGAGGCAGATGACCCAGACACAATGTGGCAGTATGCAGTGGAGATGGAGGCAGGGATTCCCTCTGAGTCTCTTGCGCAAATGGCCCGATGCATGCTCGCTTGCGTAGTGACAGACAAATTGTCACCATTCGGCAGAGGGATGACTACTGGCTCTCCACCATGTTAGACCCTCGCTACCGGTTCAAAATGGGGGCCTTTTTTACACCCGCTGAGAGGGAGGACAAACTGAACTACTATAAAGACATCCTATGTAGTCAGTTGGCCGCTGCCTAGCCGCCTAGTGAAAAAACTACTCACTAGCAGCTAGACAGAGAGTATAACCTGAACCAGCAAGTGGTGGCATACTTGGAGTGCACCCTGCCAGCCATCATTGAGGATCCGCTGGACTATTGGGCAGCCAAACTGGATTTGTGGCCACAACTGGCCGGGTTTTCACTGGAAAAGCTGTCCTGCCCGGCCAGCTGCTGCCTCACCCAAACTTTGACAAAAGAGACCGGTTTCTTCTGGCTACCTGCCTCAGCTATTATTCTTATGCTGCCGCCCGCCTGATGCTACACATCTGATGTCAAGTGCTCCTTCTTACACTCACCATCGTCAGCGGGTACTGTTAGTTCCACCCCCCTTCCCTCTCTGTCATTGGCTCACTCTGTGGTCTCCTGATGCTGCTGCCACCTCCACACTATGTCATTGGGCCACTCTGTGGAATTTTCATGCTGTTCCCACCCTCCTCACTTCATGGCTGAGCCACTATTTTGCCTTTTTGGCCTGGTTGACATCATCATTTACTTGACTGATCTGTCAGAAGGAAGAAAAAATGAGACAGCTGCTGTAAGGCCTGTATGGTCGCATCAGAATTGGCTTATGATTTGGTAACCAAAAGAAGGAGTGGGTACAAAACACAGAAGACATGCAAATATTCCATTCACATGTCATCTCTGTTTTGCATCCCTCCTGTATTTTTTTGGCATTAGCAATACTGATGGATTACTGACCAAATTCTGACGGAGTGAAGTCAGATGCTCAACAGACAGGATCTGTTTTTTTTGGGGGGTTATTGTTCTGACGAAGCAGAGGAAGGGCAAAATAATCAGTGACATCAACACAAACCTTATGCAGGCACCCTCTCCACTCTGTCAGCGGGGCTCTACATGAATAAGCGTTTAATAGAACAGGTTCTGTAGACATCTATGTGGAATCAGCTGACGACGGTGTAAAAGAAGTGCGCTCTTTCACGATATAGTAAGATCTTGGGCCTTGCACGGTTCTTTACACCTGGCACTAACATCGACCTGTAAGTCTGAGTTAACACTTTAGTTATTTGGTCAGTTTTGGCACTGTAACTGCCCAAAGAAGTGAAGTGTGCAGTGATTCTAAGAGTCTGTCTGTCATCTGCATGTCATACTGACTCACAGTATTGTTTCACTACCACAGCAGACTCATTATGCGTGTTGCTGCAAGGCACAGTGTTCTAAACCACTATCCAGGCTCTCTGCAGCCAGGAAATAGCTGTTTTTTAACGCAATTTGACACAAATTAATGGATCCAATTAAATCTTTTTAGAAAATTAGGCGAACCGACCGAATCAAATTTTTGAGAAATTCACTCATCTCTATTGACCACTATATACATTTAACCTAGTAATTAAAGTTATACTTCACTTTAACCCTTTGCCTCTTAAACTACATATGAAGAGTACCTTGTGGTGCAGTAAATGACCAGAAGTTGGATCCAGTGAACTGATAGGAGTGAAAAATTGTCTTGGGGCATTCCCAGAGTGACATAAGAAGAAAGGGCGCCTACCTTCGCCTACCAGTAAATTATACTCACCTCATCCACTTGATCCTGGAGAGGCCATCTGTTCCTATACTGATTGAAGAAAACTGGCAAAAGGAACTGCAGTGAGCATGATGATGTCACCATGTCATCACGCTGGCGCGTGCGGTAAAGTCATCACTGATGGCAAATCAAATTTTTCCTACACTTCGGATCGAATTCCATTTTGGATGCTTTGATTCGTTCAACACTACTTAAAAGCATTATCTTGCAACTTATAAGGTTTAAAGGATCTGCTGCTGATGTCTTTAGTGATTTTGTGGAGTCCATGGGTCAGCAAGTTAAAGCTATTTTGAGAAAACAAGAGATACTTACAAAATATTAGGCAGGTTGTTTGACTATTATAGCAACTGTCCCTCTAAGCTGTGTTCTCTGGAATTGAAAGAATTACAAATGTCAAACTCTACAGCAGGTAACAGTGTTAATCTTTGTTAGTATGTTGTTTTGATCCTCTCCAGATCACATAGCTTAGAGGGAACACTGGTTATGGCTCATAAGTGTATGTAGGCATTATAATAATTTTTTTAAGCACAGAGCCTCATAAACATGTCTCCACGGGGCCTTCTGTTCTCTATTTGGCTCCAATTTCATATAAAGGCATATTAAAATTAAATACAACAGATTGACATCTTTGCATGCTTCATGACTAGTGATGAGCGGCCGGGGCAATATTTGAATTTGCGATATTTCGCGAATATTCATTAGACTGTTCATCATATATTCGCAAATATTCGTATTCAAGATTATTCGATGTTATGCGAAAAATCGGCAATGTAATATTTGCGTAATGTGAATATTCTAAAACATATAATGCTATATTTTGTTTTTTAGTATATTCGTCATTTTTTCCAATTTAATGTGAACAGTCATTGGCCCAAAAGCAACTTAAGCAGGCAGGAATCATGACTTCGGATGGAAAAAAATTACGAATATTCTCTAATTGAATTGACCCAAAAGTCAGTAATTACTCATTACTGATTTTGAATATTCTTCATTATTTAATATAGTTTATGTTATGCGAAAAATCGGTAATTAAATATGCGCATTAATCGAATCGGGTAAAAGCGTTAAGCAACTTTCCTATTGGGTTGGCGTGGCTTGGTAGAATTGTTGAATATGTAGAATATAGCGCTATATTCTACATATTCGACAGTTCTAACAAGCCAAGCCAACCCAATAGGAAAGTTTCTTAATGCCCTTATGCGATTCTATTAATGCACATATTTAATTACCAATTTTTCACATATCATAAACTATATTAAATAATGAAGATTATTCTAAATGAGTCATTACCGATTTAGAATTTTAGTCAGTATTTAATATAGTTTATGTTATGTGAAAAATCTTCTATTAAATATGCGTGTTAATCGAATCGCGTAAATGCGTTAAGCAACTTTCCGATTGGGTTGGCTTTGTAGAATTGTCGAATATGTAGAATATAGCGCTATATTTGTAATTTACTAATATAGAGCTATATTCTACATATTCGACAATTCTACAAAATTCTACAAAGCCAACCCAATAGGAAAGTTGCTTAATGCCCTTACGCGATTCGATTAATGCGCATATTTAATTGAAGATTTTGCGCATAACATAAACTATATTAAATAATGAAGAATATTCTAATTCACTAGATATTGCAGCCTTCTCACATTGGCCCACAAGCAAGAAGCAGGCAGGTAATGGGTTAAGATGAAAAAAAAATCGACGAATATTCGTTTTTACGAATATATACCACTATATTCGAAATATTCACGAATTCTTGAAGTTGCGATATTTGCGATTAAGATTTGTTATTCGAATATTCGCACTCAACACTATCCATGACTTCTAGGGAGGAATATCTCTCACATATGCAACCTAATTGCTTAAATACTGGTCAACACTTTAAAGGAAAACTCAGGAAGAGGTTGAAACTTTATCTAAACTGATATCCGAACTCCATAATAATAGTAACATAGTATATAAGACCGAAAAAAGACATTTGTCCATCCAGTTCGGCCTGTTTCCTACAAGTTGATCCAGAGGATGGCAAAAAAACCCTGTGAGGCAGAAGCCAATTTTCCCCACCTAAGGGGAAAAAATTCCTTCCCGACTCCAATCAGGCAGTCAGAACAACTCCCTGGATCAACGACCTATCTCTAGTAGCTGTAGCTTGTAATATTATTACACTCCAGAAATGAATCCAGTCCCCTCTTGAATTCCTTTATTGTACTCACCATCACTACCTCCTCAGGCAGAGAGTTCCATAGTCTCACTGCTCTTACAGTGAAGAATCCTTTTCTATGTTTGTGTACAAACCTTCTTTCCTCCAGACACAAAGGATGTCTCCTCATCACAGTCACAGTCCTGGGGATAAATAGATGATGGGACAGATCTCTGTACTGACCCCTGATATATTTATACATAGTTATTAGATTTCCCCTCAGTCGTCTTTTATCTAAAGTGAATAACCCCAATTTTGATAACCTTTCAGGGTACTGTAGATCCCTCATTCCAGTTATTACTTTAGTTGCCCTCCTCTGAACCCTCTCCAGCTCTGCTATGTCTGCCTTGTTCACAGGAGCCCAGAACTGTACACAGTACTCCATGTGTGGCCTGACTAGCGATTTGTAAAGTGGTAGGACTATCTTCTCATCACGGCCATCTATGCCCCTTTTGATGCAACCCATTATCTTATTGGCCTTGGCAGTAGTTGCCTGACACTGGTTTTTGCAGCTTAATTTGCTGTTTATTAAAATTCCTAGAACCTTTTCGATGTCAGTGTTACCGAGTGTTTTACCATTTAATATGTACGGGTGACTTGCATTATTCCTTCCCATGTGCATAACTTTACATTTGTCAGTGTTAAACCTCATCTGCCATTTTTCTGCCCAAGCCTCCAATCTATCCAGACCCCTCTGTAGCAGAAAACTGTCCTCTTCAGTGTTAATTACTTTACACAGTTTAGTGTCATCTGCAAAAATAGATATTTTTCTGTGCAGGCCTTCTACAAGATTATTAGTAAATATATTTAAGAGAAGAGGGCCGAATACTGACCCCTGAGGTACCTCACTAGTTACAGTGACCCAATCTAAGTATCTACCATTAATAACCACCCTCTGTTTTCTGTCACTCAGCCAGTTACTTACCCACATACAGACATTTTCTCCCAGTCCGAGCATCCTCATTTTATATACTAACCTTTTATGAGGTACAGTGTCAAATGCTTTGAAGAAGTCCAGATATATGACATCCATTGATTCGCCGCTGTCAAGTCTAGAACTTACCTCTTTAAAGAAGCTGATTAAATTTGTTTGCCATGACCGATCCCTCATGAAGCCATGCTGATATGGCGTTATTTGCTTATTTTCATTGAAATACTCCAAAATAGCATCTCTTAGAAACCCTTCAAACAGTTTACCAACAATAGATGTTAAACTTACGGGCCTATAATTTTCAGGCTCTGTTTTTGGACCCTTTTTGAATATTGGCACCACATTTGCTATGCGCCAATCCTGTGGAACATTCCCTGTCAGTCATAGAGTCCGTAAATATCAGAAATAAAGGTCTGGCTATGACATCACTTAATTCCCTTAGGATATGGGGGTGTATGCCATCCGGTCCTGGCGATTTGTCTATTTTAATCTTTTTAAGTCGCTGTTGTACTTCTTCCTGGGTCAGACAGGGCACTTTTAATGGGGAATTTACTTTTACATTCTGCATTTCATCTGACAGTTTATTTTCCTCAGTGAATATAGTGGAGAAAAAAATATTTAATAGTTTTGCTTTATCCTAGTCGCTCTCTGCAACACCCCCCTCATTGCTATGTAGAGGGCCGACTCTTCAGATTTATATTTTTTCCTATTTATATAATTGAAGAACATTTTAGCCACTTCAGCCCCCCTAGCGTAAACACCCTTAATGACCAGGCCACTTTTTACAATTCTGCACTACACTACTTTCACCGTTTATTGCTCCGTTATGCAACTTACCACCCAAATGAATTTTATCTCCTTTTCATCTCACTAATAGAGCTTTCATTTGGTGGTATTTCATTGCTGCTGACATTTTTACTTTTTTTGCTATTAATCAAAAATGACCGAAATTTTTGCAAAAAAATAACATTTTTCACTTTCTGTTGTAAAAAAAAAAAAAAAAAAAAAACTACATTTCTATATAATTTTTTCTCAAAATGTATTGTACTACATGTCTTTGATAAAAAAAAAAAAAATCCAATAAGTGTATATTTATTGGTTTGGGTAAAAGTTATAGCGTTTACAAACTATGGTGCAAAAAAGTGAATTTCCGTATTTTGAAGCAGCTCTGACTTTCTGAGCACCTGTCATGTTTCTTCAGGTGGTAGAATGTCAGAATAGTATAAATGTCAGGATAGTATAAATACCCCCCAAATGGCACCATTTTAGAAAGAAGACACCCCAAAGTATTCGCGGAGGGGCATGGTGAGTTCATGTGTCATTTCATTTTTTTTCACAAGTTAGCGGAAAATGACACTTTCTGAGGAAAAAAAATAAAATAATAAAGTTTCCATTTCTGCTAACTTCTGGCAAAAAAAAGAAAAATCTCCCACGGACTCTCTATGCCCCTCAGTGAATACCTTGGCGTGTCTACTTTCCGAAATGGGGTCATTTGTGGGGTGTGTTTACTGTTCTGGCATTTTGGGTGGGGCTAAATTGTGAGCAGCCATGTAAAACCTAAAGGTACTCATTGGAATTTGGGCCCCTTTGCGCACCCAGGCTGCAAAAAAGTGTCACTCATGTGGTATCGCCGTACTCAGGAGAAGTAGGGCAATGTGTTTTGGGGTGTATTTTTACATATACCCATTTTGGGTCAGAGAAATATCTCTGTAAACTGACAACTTTGTATAAAAAAATTTAAAAAGTTGTCATTTACAGAGATATTTCTCACACCCAGCAGGGGTATATGTAAAAATAAACCCCAAAACACATTGCCCTACTTCTCCTGAGAACGGCTATACCACGTGTGTAACACTTTTTTGCAGCCTGGGTGCGCAAAGGAGCCCAAATTCCAATGAGTACCTTTAGGATTTCACAGGGCATTTTTACACATTTAGATTCCAGACTTCTTCTCACGCTTTAGAGACCCCTAAAATGCCATGGCAGTATAAATACCCCACAAGTGACCCCATTTTAGAAAGAAGACACGCCAAGGTATTCCGTGAGGGGTATGGTGAGTTCATGTAAAATTTTATTTTTTGTCACAAGTTAGTGAAATTTGAGACTTTGTACAAAACAAAAATAAAACAAAATATATCAATTTCCGCTAACTTGTGCCAAAAAAAAAAAAATCTGTGAACTCGCCATGCCCCTCACGGAATACCTTGGGGTGTCTTCTTTCCAAAATGGGGTCACTTGTGGGGTATTTATACTGCCCTGGCATTTTAGGGAACCTACAGCGTGAGAATCCAAATGTGTAAAAATGCCCTGTGAAATCCTAAAGGTACTCATTGGAATTAGGGTCCCTTTGCGCATCTTGGCTGCAAAAAAGTGTCACACATGTGGTATCGCCGTACTGAGGAGAAGTAGGGCAATGTTTTTTGGGGTGTATTTTTATATATACCCATGCTGGGTGAGAGAAATATCTGGAAAAAAGACACGCCAAGGTATTCGCTGAGGGGCATAGTGAGTCCATTAAAAATTTGAACTTTTTGTCAAAAGTTAGCAGAAAGGGAGACTTTGTGAGAAAAAACAATAAAAAATCAATTTCTGCTAACTTGTGCCAAAAAAAAAATCTTCTATGAACTCGCCATGCCCCTCACAAAATATCTTGGGGTGTCTTCTTCCTAAAATGGGGTCACATGTGGGGTATTTATACTGCCCTGGCATTTTAGGGGCCCTAAAGCGTGAGAAGAAAAAAGCGTAAAAATGCCCTCCTAAAAGGTACTCATTGGAATTTGGGCCCCTTTGCGCATCTTGGCTGCAAAAAAGTGTCACACGTGGTAATGCCGGAGAAGTAGGGCAATATGTTTTGGTGTGTATTTTTACATATACCCATGTTGGGTGAGAGAAATATCTCTGTAAATTGACAACTTTGTATAAATTTTTTTTAAAAGTTGTCGTTTACAGCGATATTTCTCACACCCAGCATGGGTATATATAAAAATACACCCCAAAAAACATTGCCCTACTTCTCCTGAGTTCGGGGACACCACATGTGTGACACTTTTTTGCAGCCAAGATGCGCAAAGGGGCCCAAATTTCCATGAGTACCTTTAGGATTTCACAGGGCATTTTTACGCATTTGGATTCTCACGCTTTAGGACCCCTAAAATGCCAGGGCAGTATAAATACCCCACATTTGACCCTATTTTGGAAAGAAGACACCCCAAAGTATTCCGTGAGGGGCATGGCGAGTTCACAGAAAAAACATTTTGTGGCACAAGTTAGCGGAAATTGTTTTTTTTTTTTTTTTTTTTTTTTACAAAGTCTCATATTCCACTAACTTGTGACAAAAAATAAAATTTTGCATGAACTCACCATACCCCTCACGGAATACCTTGGGGTGTCTTCTTTCTAAAATGGGGTCACATGTGAGGTGTTTGTACTGCTCTGGCATTTGAGGGTCTCCGCAATCATTACACATATGGCCAGCATTAGGAGTTTCTGCTATTCTCCTTATATTGAGCATACGGGTAATGAGAAAAAAAATGAACGGCACAGATTTTTTCATTCGCATCGATCATCGTGTATGAAAAAATCTCAAAATGCCAAAATCAGTGACTGCGGTGCGGTGGGCTGGGTGCTAATTACCTAACAAGTAGCTAACTAACTGGCGTTGATAAGCGACCCTTAGGCCCCATTCACACGTCCGCAATTCTGTTTGCGGAACGGAATTGCGGACCCATTCATTTCTATGGCGACAGATTTTGTCCCGCTCTGATCCGGAATTGCGGATCCGCACTTCCGGGTCTGCACTTCCGTTCCGCAAAAATATAGAACATGTCCTATTCTTGTCCGCAATTGCGGACAAGAAAAGGCATTTTCTATATAGTTCTGGCAATGTGCGGATCTGCAAAATGCGGAAAGCACATTGCCGGTGTCCGTATTTTGCGGATCCGTAAAACACATATGGACATGTGAATGGAGCCGTACAGGGGGGTGATCAGTGACAGGGGGGTGATGAGGGAGTCTATATGGGGTGATCAGGGGATAACAAGGGGTTAATAAGTGACAGGGGGGGCGGGGTGTAGTGTGGTGCTTGGTGCTACTTTCCAGAGCTACCTGTCCTCTGGTGGTCGATCCCAGCAAATGGGACCACTAGAGGACCAGGTAGCAGGTATATCAGACGCTGTTAACAAAACAGCGTCTGATATACATGTTTGATGCGATTTATTTCGCATCTACAGCCTGCCAGCGATTGATCATCACTGGTAGGCTGTAGTATCACTGCCGAGCTGCGCGCTGCTGTGAACGCGTGGCTGCCCAGTAATCCAGGCGATCTTTGATGTGGGGTGGCAGGGTGCACGTCAAGTATGCCACAACCTGCTGGTTCAGGTTCTGCTCTATGTCTAGATGCTGCTGCTGCTGGTGAGTAGTTTCTTCGGTAGGCAGGTGAAGAAAACTGCTCATCAGCGACTCTAGACTTAAGTTGCTGCTGATGGAGCTGGTACTGCTCACTGCAGAAGCCATGGCAGTGGAATGTGAATGAATATTTTACCCCTGGTCAGACCTGCGTGAGGATGGGCGATGGCGAACATAGGCAGCGGCCGACTGACTACATAGGATGTCTCCATAGTAGATCAGTTTGTCCTCCCTCTCAGCAGGTGTAAAAAACGCCCCCATTTTGGACTGGCAACAAGGGTCTAACATGATGGAGAGCCAGTAGTCAACCCTCTGCCGAATGGTAACAATTGAGTTTGCAGCGGATCATTTGTGCAAGTGACTCGGAGGGACTCCCTGCCTCCATCTCCACCGCATACTTCCACGGTGTGTCTGGGTCCTCTGCCTAGTCTTCCTCATCTCCCTGAAAGCTCCTCTGGCTGCTCCTCCTCCTCCTGTCCTGTCACCTGTGTACAAAAAAAAACCAATTTCTCAACACATTGCTTATGCTCGAATGTCCTCCTCCTCCTCTAGTTGAGCCCCCACAGGGTTCATGTGGCCGTTAAATGTAGTCGCCACGTCTCCTGTCCCCTGGTCAGTTAGATTTAGCAGCATGTGCTCCAGGACGTGAATAAGTGGAATTAAGTTATTCATCCCGTAGTCTTGGTGACTGACAAATAAGGTGGCCTCCACAAAGGGCACGAGCAAACGGCAGGTGTCACGCTTGAGCTGCCACTGGCTAACATAGAAGTTACACGGTTACTCCTCTCTCTGCCTGTATCATGTGGTCCAACATATGAAGAATAGAATTCCAATGGGTAGAAACGTCACATATCAGCCTATGATGGGGGACGCTGTTCTGCCACTGCAACTCAAGGAGAGTGTGCTCTGCGGTGTACGAATGGCTGAAAGTGCATGCAAAGTTTCCTGGACAGTTTTAGGATGTCTTGCAGATGGGTGGAAGACTTCAGGAAACACTTGACGACCAGATTGAACACGTGTGCCATACAGGGTGCCTGGCTCATTCCTACTTCATGCAGCGCCGACACCATTTTCTTCCTGTTGTTGGTCACCATGGTTCCGATTTTGATTTGTCTCGGAGAAAGCCAGGATTTGATTTCTTGAAGAAGGATGTGGAGCAGTTCCTCCCCTGTGTCACTCTGTTCTCCCAGGCAAACTAGATGCAGAACAGCGTGATGCCACTGTGTCCTGAACATGTGGTATGCTGGTGGGGCACTGTGAATTGTCCCTGCAGTGGAGGCTGAGGACACGGTGGTGGATGAGAAGGCAGAAGCGGACATTGTCGCAGAACCAACGGCGTGAAAATGTGGAGGTGGAAGCAGCGCACCTGGCCAAGTTGCTGGTTTGGCTTGGCAGGAACCATTTACCTAGTGCACTTTGGCAAACACTGACAAGCTCAAGGACAGGCCCACCTTCTGGTTCTACATATTTGTGCAGGGCTGTTACTGCCCTTTTGGCAAAGAAATTACGGCTTGGGACTCTCTACCCCGGCTCGGCACAAGCCATCAGTTCTCTGAAAGGTGCAGAGTCTACCACTTGAAAAGGGAGGGAATGCAGCAGCAGCAACTTGGTCAGGAGCATGTTCAGCTTCTGCGCAGCTGAATGAGTGCATACATACTGTTGTCTCTTGGCAATCGCTTCAGTGATTGATTGCTGATGGAATAACTGATGATGAGGAGGAGGAGGAGGAGCAGGACCAGCAGATGATGGAAATAACAGACAGCTCACTTCGGCTGAGGTGGTGGAGCCTTGACTGCATGAAATTGAGTGTATGCCACTGGGTGATAAAGCAGTCGCTGCAGCAGGCAGGACCACCAGATCGGAGCCATGGTCCTCTCAGGCCACTTTATCGTGACGCTGCATATGTTGATGCAGGGCCGTGGTGCCAACATTGGCACCCTGGCCATGCTTCCCCTTCTGCCCACAAATTCGGCAAATGGTCATGTTCACCTCCTCCAGCGGCCTAAGAAAAAATTGCCCCACTGCCGAGTACGGCATTTCTCCCCCCAACCCTCTGCAGTATCTGCCTGCTATCACTGCGTCCGTGAACCCCTGCACGACTACTTTCTGGGCCGGTATGCTCCTGCAATTCGGATGGTCTACCCCAGGCACGTTTGGATCCCGACCTCTCACTACTGCCACCCTGCTGACTCACAACCACACTACCTTCCTGCAGGCTTAGCCGCTGCCTCACATGCAACCTGCCATCCTCTTCTCCTGATGATAATGATAAAGCTCCTTCTTCACCCGGCTCCCAAGTGCGATCGCCTATATCATCATCCGCTAAATGTCTGCACGTCACTGATGTTCCCCTCAATGGTCTCAGGGCCAGGAGCCTGACCGCTCGCAACACCTACTCCCACGCGACTATCATCATCAATACTTGCCAGCCTACAGGAGGAAGCGGCGGATGTCTCCTTCAGATCTTGGCTGGGCAGTAGCTGCTAACTGTTCTCTAGTAGTTCGCCCGCTGAGTGAACATAAAAGGACAGAGGCAGGTTGAGGACAGATGAAGGCATCGGGCCTTCTCCCGGGCCATGCCAATTAAGCGTCGTGTCAGAGGAACCCACCGACTTTTGGCTGGGGGTGTCTGATGTCACTAACGACGAAGTCAAAAACCGAGTCAACCAATCAAGCACCGCTGGGTTGCTTGTGAAGACATAACCGCTAGATGACACTGGGAGCTCAGGCCTTTTGCTGCGACTCCTGCTGCCTCCCCCCCATTCTTCTGCTGCCTGTGACAGAAACATTTTGGCCACTGCTCGTTCCCTTTGAAGGGCCCGTCAACTGTCTGCCTGACATACTGTATAATAAAATAAAATAGTACCTGCCAAAAAAGGCTGTAGCCCAATGTAACTTCACCGCAGATGTTTTCTTTTTCCTATTAATACATCCCAAAAAATAAATTTACCAATCACAATTCACCGAAGAAAGGCTAATGGTACGTACATATATTTCCTTTTAGTACACCATGTAAATGGCTGTAGTACAATGTAACTTCACCGCTGAGCGGCAATTAAGACATTTTTTTTTCTTAGAGATAAACTCCACCCCCCAAAAAATAACAATCACAATTAACCGCAGAACTGATAATAGGAGTAGGTTTGTTTCCCTTCAATACACCCCGTAAATGGCTGTATTATAATGTAACTTCACCGCATATCTGCAATTAAGATGTGTTCTTTTCCTATTAATACACCCAAAAAAAAATATATATAACTATCACAATTCACCGTAGAACAGCTAATGGGACGTATGTATCTTTTCTATTAATACACCCTGTAAATGGCTGTAGTACAATGTAACTTCACCGCTGAATTGCAATAATGACATATATTTTTTCCTTTTCTTATTCCTATTAATTCCCCCATGTCAAAACTGTAGAAGAAGAAGATAATAACGCACTCATAAATAAGATGCAAACATTATATATGAACTAAGCCCTCATTCTGATATAATAAGGTCTGAGACTCTTAGGTAATATATTTTGATCAAAACACATCTATGCACACCTATCAGGCGTCAAGGTAGTCTCAGTTCAGGTGAGTTCCTACGCTGCACCTATCTATGCAGTTGTGCATTTATGATCAGGAACGCAGACCCTCCACATATAGTGTGCTGCTCCTAGTCATCTCTATGTGCATCAGCAACCAATGAGAGGAGGAGCACACACAGTTATATTTACCACCTAATCAAGATCGCTTCTTAGATAGGTGTGGCAAAAGTGCACAGGAATGCTACTTCCAAGATAAAATAGGAACACGCTCACACTTGAAGGTGCTACTCCCTCAAGCAAATATTACATAACAAAAATCACAAAAAACTAAGAGATAAAAACACCCTGCACGATATAATAAACAAATATGCGCATGTCCCTGGCTAGATTTATGGAAAAAAACACAGAAAAAGAGGATAATAATGCACTCATAAATAAGATGCAAACATTATATATGAACTAAGCCCTCATTCTGATATAATAAGGTCTGAGACTCTTAGGTAATATATTTTGATCAAAACACATCAATGCCCACCTATCAGGCGTCAAGCTGGTCTCAGGTCAGGTGGGTTCCTACGCTAAACCTATCTATGCAGTGTGCATTTATGATCAGGAGTGCAGACCCTCCACATATAGTGTACTGCTCCTCGTCACCTCTATGTGCATCAGCAACCAATGAGAGGAGGAGCACACACACTATATGTACCACCTAATCAAGATCGCCTCCTAGATAGGTGGGGAAAAAGTGCACAGGAATGCTACTCCCAAGATAACATAGGAAGGCATTCACACTTGACGGTGCCACTTCCTCAAGCAAATACTACATAACAAAAATCACAAAAAACAAAGAGATAAAAACACCCTGCACGATATAATAAACAAATATGCAGATGTCCCTGGCTACATTTATGGAAAAATCACAGAAAAAGAAGATAATAATGCACTCATAAATTAGATGCAAACATTATATATGAACTAAGCCCTCATTCAGATATAATAAGGTCTGAGACTCTTCGTTAATATATTTTGATCAAAACATATCTATGCCCACCTACCAGGTGTCAAGGTGGTCTCAGTTCAGGTGGGTTCCTATGCTAAACCTATCTATGCAGTTGTGCATTTATGATCAGGAGCGCAGACCCTCCACATATAGTGTACTGCTCCTCGTCACCTCTATGTGCATCAGAAACCAATGAGACGAGGAGCACACACACTATATGTACCACCTAATCAAGATCACCTCTTAGATAGGTGGGGCAAAGGTGCACAGTAATGCTACTCCCAAGATAAAATAGGAAGGCATTGACACTTGAAGATGCCACTCCCTTAAGCAAATACTACATAACAAAAAATCACAAAAAACTAAAAGATAAAAACAACTTGCACGATATAATAAACAAATATGCGGATATCCCTGGCAACATTTATGGAAAAATCATTTTAACTAAGAGTCTCAGACCTTATTATATCAGAATGAGTGCTAAGTTCATATATAATGTTTGCATCTAATTTATAACACTCTCCTATTGCACCCTCTTTTCCTTTTATAGTGTGGATGATGCCTCTCTATCCTTTTCCTACACCTTGAATAATCTTTCCCTGAACTTGTAAATAGTTTTTTCAGCACAATTAAGTTTTTTTCTAGTACTGTCCCTAGCGCCTGCGGATGTCTCTCCCTGCTCTAAGCACATTAGAAGATACAAAATCCAAGATGGCTGAGGCTATTTATAGGGCTGTGACATCACAGGGGCTGGCTGGCTGCTGATTGGCTGCATGCATGGCATTGTGGGTGATCCCTCGTTCCCAGAGTTCTTTACTTCATGACCTAACACGTGCAGCAGCCATTTTAGGAAAAAATGCGATTCATTACCACAAAGCGGAAATTTAGCTTCGATGCAAATTAAATTTTTCCTCAACTTCAATTCGCTCATCTCTAATAATAATCACAGTGAAATATAATAAGACATGTCAGAAAAGTCCCTGGACCTCTGTTATTTCTCATTTATAACTCATGTATGATCTATGACCGTATACCAGGACGACAACGGGTGGCAAAAACGGCATCCACACATGTAGCATAAAAAAATGAATACAAAGGTCCAATAAAGTAAAACAGTAAATTGCAAGTAGTGTAAACGGACATGAAAATAACCAACCAGTGATCCAAGGACCAGCAGCAGCATCATAAAGTTGGTTTTGTCCAAGCTTCTTCCTGGTCGCGTTCAATTTTTCTATTTACACTTACACATAGTTTTAGAAAGACGTCAGCAGGAAGGTTGTTACAGACATCTTGGAGAACTTACCACAAATCTTTTGAGGATGTAGGCTTGTTCAAACCCTTCTTTCTCTGTGTAGTCCCAGACTTGATGTTTAGATCAGGGTTGTCTAGTACCTCACTGTCTTTCTCTGAAAGAAAACAAAACAAAAAAAAACAAATATAGGTTGATGGTCCCAGTGTCTTTTCCAGCTTTACTAGGTGAATATGTTTTATTTTCCTCACTGGTTGCCTTTTATGGAATTCTCAAATATTCTGTTTCAAAATCACAAATATATCATTTCAAATTCAAATTGCAGCAATTGCTGAATTCGTTAAAGAAAGGTTATGCCACCTGGGTAGAAAATTATCATCAACTTAAAGATGGGAAATTTGCATAAAAATATCTAAAGATGTTTACATCTGCAGAAATTGTGAAACATTTTATCCTATTCTTCGCAAATGCATCAATCCCAAAAAAACACTGATATTCATCAAGCCTGGCATTTGCAAAACATTTGCAATAAATGTCACATTCACTATTTTTGTTAGAACGAGTCATCTAAATTGAATTCTTAAATTATCCCTATTACTTAATAAAGCAGTCGTTGAGTTGCTTATATAAGAGCAATTCGATGCACTGTTTTCATTAGAGATGAACGAATAAAATCTGACGAAGTGGAATTCGTTTAGAATTTCAGGAAAAATTTGATTCGCAAAAAATGCAAATTTTCTCGCTCTTCGTGGTAATGAATCAAAATTTTTCCTAACTTGGCGGCTACAACGGAGGATACACGTGTGAGGACATGGGGAAAGGAACTTTGGGAAGGTGGGATGACCCATAATGCCATACATGCAACCAATCAGCAGCCAGCCCTGTGATGTCACAGCCCTATAAATACGGCGGCCATCTTAGATTCAGACAATCACAATCATACTTTGTTCAGGAACAGACGTGTATGCAGACACTAGGGAGAGTGAAAGAAAAACTAATTGTTAAAAAAAAAGGAAAGAAGTGATGTACTAGTGCAGGGAAAGGATAGTGAGAGGAATCATTTCACAGACAGGGAGAGGGGGGGTTACATCACTCCTTAGGGAGAGAGCAGCTTAATCAGCGTGAGGAGACTTATAGGCCATACATGCTCCTCTGGAGGAAAGGGATGCAAATTAGCTCTTAACAAGCTCTGCCTCTAATGCCACCAGATGTAAGGCAGCTATCCTATAAGTCAACATTGAACATTGAGCTAAACATTGACTTATAGGATAACTGCCTTACATCTGGTGGCATTAGAGGCAGAGCTTGTTAAGAGCTCACTTGCATCCCTTTCCTCACAGGCAGAGAGAGACGTGTGCAGATGCTAGGGAGAGTCATCGAAAAATCCTCATTGTGAAAAAAACGATTTACAAGTGCAGGGAAACATTACTTGGGGATCCAGATAGTCTCATAATACAGCTCTGTAATTCCAGAAATTAGTTATTGGGGTGCAAGTATTATGTTGAAAAGCCTTTAGTGGCTTTTACCTGTGGAAAAAGATAAATATATACGCAGTTCACTTTTGTTGTTATTTACGCTAAAATCATTTGCAGTCATTTCTGGTGAAAGAGTATAGGACGGTATTTCAGTAATGCACAAAACATTTGAATGCACCGCACTGTTACAGTGATTTCTGTTGAAAGCGTATAAGGGCCTATTTCAGTCAAAAAAGAAAAAATATATACACATTGCAGTGTTGCAGTTATTTCTTCTGAAAGCGTATAGGCTCGTATTTCAGTATTACAAGCAAAATATATACTCACTTCACTCTTTAACCACTCCACGACCACCTAACGCACGGATGCGTCCGGCAGGTGGTCGTGTTGTTCTGGGTGGACGCATCCGTGCGTCATCTCGCGAGACGCAAGATTTGCTGTGAACGCGAGAGCGCGTTCACAGTGGCGCAAAGCTCTGCAGTTACACTGCAGCCTGCCAGCGATGATCAATCGATGGCAGGCTGTAGAAGTAAAATAAATGAAATCAAACAGGTATATCAGACGCTGTTTTGTTAACAGCGTCTGATATACCTGCTACCTGGTCCTCTGGTGGTCCCATTTGCTGGGATCGACCACCAGAGGACCAGGGAGCTCTGTAAACTAGCACCAAGCATCACACAACACCCCCACCCCCTGTCACTTATTAACCCCTTATTAACCCCTGATCACCCCATATAGACTCCCTGATCACCCCCCTGTCATTGATCACCCCCCTGTAAGGCTCCATTCAGACGTCCATATGTGTTTTGCTGATCCGCAAAACACGGACACCGGCAATGTGCTTTCCGCATTTTGCACATCCGCACATTGCCAGAACTATATAGAAAATGCCTTTTCTTGTCCGCAATTGCGGACAAGAATAGGACATGTTCTATATTTTTTGCGGAACGGAAGTGCAGACCCGGAAGTGCGGATCCGCATTTCCGGATCCGCGCGGGGACCATAGAAATGAATGGGCCTGCAATTCCGTTCCGCAAACAGAATTGCGGATGTGTGAATGGGGCCTAAGGGTCCCCTATCGCCGCCAGTTAGTTAGCTACTTGTTAGGTAGTTAGCGCCAAGCCCACCGCACCACAGTCACTGATTTTGGCAGAGATTTTTTCATCCACATTGATCGATGCGAATGAAGAAATCTGTGCCGTTCATTTTTTCTTTCAGCCCAGAGGCTAAACGGAAAAAACAAAATCTCATTACCCGTATGCTCAATATAAGGAGAATAGCAGAAACTACTAATGCTGGCCAAACATGTAATTATTGCAGAGACCCTCAAATGCCAGGGCAGTACAAACACCCCACAAGTGACCCCATTTTGGAAAGAAAACACCCCAAGGTAGTCCGTGAGGGGTATGGTGAGTTCATGCAAAATTTAATTTTTTGTCACAAGTTAGTGGAATATGAGACTTTGTAAAAAAAAATAAAAAAATATCAATTTCCGATAACTTGTGCCAAAATGTTTTTTTTTTCTGTGAACTCGCCATGCCCCTCACGGAATACCTTGGGGTGTCTTCTTTCCAAAATGGGGTCACATGTGGGGTATTTTTACTGCCCTGGCATTTTAGGGGCCCTAAAGCATGAGAATCCAAATTCGTAAAAATGCCCTGTGAAATCCTAAAGGTACTCATTGGAATTTGGGCACCTTTGCGCATCTTGGCTGCAAAAAAGTGGCACACATGTGGTATCGCCGTACTCAGGAGAAGTAGGGCAATGTGTTTTGCGGTGTATTTTTATATATACCCATACTTTGTGTGAGGAATATCGCTGTAAACGACATCTTTTAAAATTTTTATATACAAAGTTGTCAATTTACAGAGATATTTCTCTTACCCAGCATCGGTATATGTAATGATACACCCCAAAACACATTGCCCTACTTCTCCTGAGTACGGCGATACCACATGTGTGACACTTTTTTGCAGCCTAGGTGCGCAAAGGGGCCGAAAGTCCAACGAGTACCTTTAGGCTTTACAGGGTTGCTCACAATTTAGCCCCGCCCAAAATGCCAGAACAGTAAACACACCCTACAAATGACCCCATTTCAGAAAGTGGACACCCCAAGGTATTCGCTGAGGGCATATTCAGTCCATTAAAAATTTAACTTTTTGTCACAAGTTAGCGGAAAGGGAGACTTTATGAGAAAAAAATACATCAATTTTCGCTAACTTGTGCCAAAAAATTAAATCTTCTATGAACTCGCCATGCCCCTCACGGAATACCTTGGGGTGTCTTCTTTCCAAAATTGGGTCACATGTGGGGTATTTATACTGCCCTGGCATTTTAGGGGCCCTAAAGCGTTATAAGAAGTCTGGAATCCAAATGCTTAAAAATGCCCTCCTAAAAGGTATTTGTTTCCCCTTTGCGCACCTATGCTGCAAAAAAGTGTCACTCATGTGGTATCGCCTTACTCAGGAGAAGTAGGGCAATGTGTTTTGAGGTGTATTTTTACATACACCCATGCTGGGTGAGAGAAATATCTCTGAAAATTCACAACTTTGTATACATTTTTTTTAAAAATTGTCATTTACAGAGATATTTCTCACACACAGTATGGGTATATGTAAAAATACACCCCAAAACACATTGCCCTACTTCTTCTAAGTACGGCGATACCACATGAGTGACACTTTTTTGCAGCCAAGATGCGCAAAGGGCCTCTAATTCCAATGACTACCTTTAGGATTTCACAGGGCATTTTTACGCATTTGGATTCCAGACTTCTTCTCATGCTTTAGGGGCCCCTAAAATGTCAGGGCAGTATAAATACCCCACAAGTGACCCCACTTTTGAAAGAAGACACCCCAGGGTATTCTGTGAGGTATTCTGTTCATAGAAGATTTTTTTTTTGGCACAAGTTAGCAGAAATTGATATATATATTTTTTTCTTACAAAGTCTCATATTCTCAACACAGCAATCCAAAGTGCAAAGCTCCCTGGGAAACACCCCTTTGCATCGGTTTTCCTTCCTTTGAAGGATATTTGTCTTTCATTGTGTTGTAGACCCAATATTGGGGCTCCACATTTATTTTGCATATTACTGTTTCCCAGGGAGCTTTTCACTTTGGATTGCTGTGTTGAGACTCTTAACTGAGGCTCTGCAGTGTTTTTGTGGCTGATCTCCCTGAGATCAGCTGTTGTTTTGTTTGAGTAGTCTCCAAGGCATTGCTCCCGGTTAGCCAGAATTCTACTCCACACTGATGAGGGGCAACACACCTAAACAGCTGTCTGTGGATGGATAACTGGCTTAGGTTTTAACCGTCACATCCTTAAAGCTTGTAAAAAAGTGGGATCTTGACATAGGGGCCACTTAATATGGTGGATTTGGTGATCTCTGTAATGGAGACACTCCTTTGCACCGGTTTTCCTCCCTTTGAGGGATATTTGGCTTTCATTGTGTTGTCGACCCAATACTGGGGCTTCACATTTATTTTGCATATTACTGTTTCACGGGGAGCTTTGCACTTTGGATTGCGGTGTTGAGACTCTTCACTGAGGCTCTGCAGTGTTTTTGTGGCTGGTCTCCATGAGATCAGCTGTTGTTTTGTTAAAGTCTTATATTCCACTAACTTGTGACAAAAAATAAAATTTTGAGTCCGTGGAAGATTTTTTTTTTTTGCCAGAAGTTAGCAGAAATGGAAACTTTATTATTATTTTTTCCCTCAGAAAGTGTCATTTTCCGCTAACTTGTGAAAAAAAATGAAATGATACATGAACTCACCATGCCCCTCCGTGAATACTTTGGGGTGTCTTCTTTCTAAAATGGTGTCATTTGGGGGGTATTTATACTATCCTGACATTCTAGCACCTGAATAAACATGACAGGTGCTCAGAAAGTCAGAGCTGCTTCAAAATGCGGAAATTCACTTTTTTGCACCATAGTTTGTAAACGCTATAACTTTTACCCAAACCAATAAATATACACTTATTGCATTTTTTTTTTATCAAAGACATGTAGAACAATACATTTATAGAAAAAATTATATAGAAATGTAGTTTTTTTTAGAAAAATCTTACAACAGAAAGAGAAAAATGTCTTTTTTTTTGCAAAAATGTTGCAACATTTTTATTAATAGCAAAAAAAGTTAAAATGTCAGCAACAATGAAATACCACCAAATGAAAGCTCTATTAGTGAGAAGAAAAGGAGGTAAAATTCATTTGGGTGGTAAGTTGGATCATTATGGGTGTTTAAGCTAGGGGGGCTGAGGCGGTTAATTGTTTTCTGGTTAGAGTGTATAGTGGCCTTTTTCCGTCCAACAAGAAATATATATTCTAGGATCACTTCTGCAGTTATTTCTGGTGAAAGGGTATAGGGGCGTATTACAGTAAAAAAAGAAAAATATATATACGCATTTCACTGTTGCAGTGATTTCTGTTAAAAGCGTATAGGGGCCTATTTCAGTCAAAAAAGAAAAATATATATGCATTTCACTGTTGCAGTTATTTCTGTTGAAAACATATAGGGGCCTATTTCAGTCAAAAAAGAAAAATATATACGCGTTTCAGTGTTGCAGTGATTTCTGTTGAAACCATGTAGAGGTGTATTTCATTCATAAAATAAAAAATATATATGCATTTCAATCTTTCATTGTTTTCTGGTTAAAGTGTATTGTGGCCTTTTTCCATCAAACAATAAATATATGTTCTCGGGTAACTTCTGCAGTTATTTCTGGTGAAAGGGTATAGGGGCCTATTACACTAAAAAAAAATTAATATATACGCATTTCACTGTTGCAGTTATTTCTGGTGAAAGTGAATAGTGGCCTATTTTAGTCCAACGAGAAATATATATTCTTAGGTCACTTCTGCAGTTATTTTTTGTTGAAAGTGTATAGGTGCGTATTTCAGTACTACAAGATAAATATATTCTCAGTTAATTGTTGCAGGTATATCTGGTAAAGCCTTTACTGGTGTATTGCAGTAGAAAAATAAATATACATTCGCCAATCGCTAGTGCACTTATATGTAGAAAAACCTTTATTTACTTATATCAGTAGAAAAATAATTATGCATTTGCCATTCGCTGATACACTTATATCTTGAAAAACCTTTAGTGACGTATATCAGTAGAAAAATAAATATACATTTGCCATTTGCTCCTGCACTTATATCTTTCAAAACCTTTAGTGACGTATATCAGTAGAAAAAGAAATATACATTCGCCATTCGCTGCTGCACTTATATCTTGAAAAACCTTTATTGACATATATCAGTAGAAAAATAAAAATATATTCAGTGTTCAGCGCTGCAGTTATATGTGGGAAAGTCCCTTTTACGGAATAGACTGAATCACATTGTGTTGAAATTTTGTATTTACGTTTCACACACTGCACGATTACATGACAACGTCCATAAGAGCGGCTCACCAATACAGGTGAATACAATATGCACTAACCCTGCACAAAAATGCGAACTAATTCACACCAGCCCGCATCTATATGTGGTATTGGTTACTGGACACTACGGGGACTTTTCTGCAGCACAGAAACTGCATGAGGGCCGCATATCGCTCCACCAGCGCGGACCTACTTCCTCCGCTACGTCCCGTTCAATTCAGATCACTCTGCCTCAGGTGCCTTTGTTTTTTTTAAACTGACAGCCTATAACCCTCTGTTGAAAAGCCTTTAGTGGCGTATATACGTGGAAAAAAATATATATATATTCGGCGTTTATTTTTCCAGTTATATGTAGTAAAGCCTTTTGTGGCGTATATCAGTAGAAAAAGAAAAATATATTTGGCATTCAAAGCTGCAGTTACAATAAACTTCTATTCGGCATTAAGAGCTGCACTTACAGTTGTGTTCAAAATTATTCAACCCCCAATGCTGTACAGGGTTTTAGGGAATTTAGTGTACATTTGTAATTGTGTTCAGAATGAAATCTTACAAGGACTTTTTAAAGAACCAAATGCAACTAAAATGACATCAATTGTTTTTGTAATACAGTATTAAATGTTTTTTTTGTGATTTCTTCATTGACACAATTATTCAACCCCTTAAAGACTACCACTCTTAAGAACAGAGGTTCATTTAAGTGTTTTCGATCAGGTAATGAAAACACCTGTGGATGTCAAGGAGCAGCAATCAAGCATAATAAGCACCAATTAGGCAGATTTAAATTGACCGTGGTACTCAGCTCCTTCTAGACATTTACTGGTGTGTTTACAAACATGGTGAAGTCAAGAGAATGGTCCAGGAAGACAAGAGAAGAGGTGATTTCTCTTCACAGGAAGGGCAATGGCTATAAGAAGATTGCAAAGATGTTAAACATACCAAGAGACACCATAGGAAGCATCTTTCGCAAATTCAAGGCAAATGGCACTGTTGAAACGCTTCCTGGTCGTGGCAGAAAGAAGATGCTGACTTTGACTGCTGTGCGCTACCTAAAGCGCAAAGTGGAGAAAAGTCCCTGTGTGACTGCTGAGGAACTAAAAAAAGATTTGTCAGATGCGGGTACTGAAGTTTCAGCTCAGACAATAAGGCGCACACTGCGTAATGAAGGCCTCCATGCCAGAACTCCCAGGCGCACACCCTTGCTGTCTCCAATGAATAAGAAGAGTCGACTGCAGTATGCCAAAAGTCATGTGGACAAACCACAAAAGTTTTGGGATAGTGTTCTGTGGACTGATGAAACAAAATTAGAACTGTTTGGGCCCATGGATCAACGCTATGTTTGGAGGAGGCCTATGAAGAAAAGAACACCTTGCCTACTGTGAAGCATGGCGGGGGGTCAATCATGCTTTGGGGCTGTTTTGCTTCTACAGGTACAGGGAAGCTTCAGCGTGTGCAAGGTACCATGAATTCTCTTCAGTACCAGGAGATATATTGGATGAAAATGTGATGCAGCCCGTCACAAACCTGAGGCTTGGGAGACGTTGGACCTTTCAACAGGACAATGATCCCAAGCATACTGTACCTCCAAGTCCACTAGAGCATTGTTGCAGATTAAAGGCTGGAACATTTTGAAGTGGCCATCGCAGTCACCAGACTTAAATCCGATTGAGAACCTCTGGTGGGACTTAAGGAAAGCAGTTGCAGCGCGCAAGCCTAAGAATGTGACTGAACTGGAGGCTTTTGCCCATGAAGATACCCGTAGATCGCTGCAATACACTTGTGTCAAGCTATGCTTCACGTTTAAAAGCTGTTATAACTGGAAAAGGATGTTGTACTAAGTACTAAGATTGAATGTCACTTGGGGGTTGAATAAAACTGATAATGATGTGAGCACAGAAAAGACATTTGTGGTTATTTTATTATAAATGTTATGTTCTATTTGTCTGACTTACAAGTGCCTCTTTGATTTAATTGTAAAAAAGATGACTGAAATGATCAAAATAAATGTCAAACTGGCCAAAACACTCAATTTCAGTGGGGGTTGAATAATTTTGAACACAACTGTATATGCGGAAAAATCCTTTTTTAATTATTTTGGTGGAGAAAAAACTTGTATTCAGCATAAAGTGCTGCACTTATATGCGGTAAAATCCTTTTTGAATTATTTAGGTGGAGAAAAAACTTGTATTCAGCATTAAGTGCTGCACTTATATGCGGTAAAATCCTTTTTGAATTATTTCGGTGGAGAAAAAACTTGTATTCGGCATTAAGTGCTGCACTTATATGCGGTAAAATCTTGTTTGAATTATTTTGGTGGAGAAAAAACTTGTATTCGCCATCAAGCGCTGCACTTATATGCGGTAAAATCTTGTTTGAATTATTTCGGTGGAGTAAAAACTTGTATTCGGCATTAAGCGCTGCACTTACAGTATATGCGGTAAAATCTTGTTTGAATTATTTCAGTGGAGTAAAAACTTGTATTCTGCATTAAGCGCTGCACATATATGCGGTAAAATCTTTTTTGAATTATTTGGGTGGAAATAAAAATTTCCACTGACTTTATTAACTTCTTCATCTCTTGATTTTTATCAGACACACTAACTTTACACCCCCAGCTATATATCCATATCTTCAGCCCTGTGCTGGGCTGAAAAGCTGAGAGTCAATAGCTGTGTGTCAGAAGAGCAGGCCATTTAAAGACGGTCAGTGGACTTTTTGTGTTGCTGAGCATTCAGCCAGGTGTGAACTAACACCTAGGATTTGAGGTGATTTAACCTGGAAACTGCTGGTGTTCCGTGGAGCTCTCAGGGCTGGAAGCAAGAGCTTGCAAAGAGGCGTGCAGTCTGCCTGGAAGCCTGAGGTTGGACTTTCCTGCGGCTGGGCTGACAGCCGGGTGTGAACACGCACCTAAACCACACAGGTGAATTTGATTCAGTCTTGGACTTTTGTTTTGCCTAAAGTTTTTGCTGTGTGTGAAGTAACACTAAGTGACTGATTTGAGTTTTGTTTGTGCAAGTGTGAAATAAAACACTGTTTGCTGCACTACCTGGACTCTCTTTGCCTCTATACTGCACCCGCACCGCTGTCTACCAGAGCAACCCCCACATTTGGTGTCGGATGCGGGCAATTGCAGTGAGGCTGGCGTGAAGCCAAAACTTTTCGTAGCATTTTTTTTTTTTGGGCACTGTTGTATGTCCTGGATTAAGCCTGCCAAGCTGCAACCACCAACACAGGACAAGATGGAGGAGATGATAAAGCAGCTTGTCCACGCCAACTTAAAGCAACAGCAGGCCATGGATGTCCAACAGCAGGCCATCGCACAACAGCAAAAGAGACATGAAGAAGCCTTACTTGTCCAACAGCAGGCCGTCGCACAACAGCAAAAGAGACATGAAGAAGCCTTACTTGTCCAACAGCAGGCCGTCGCACAGCTGCTAGAGGCTAATCAGGAACCAGCGGCTGCTGCAACACGTAATGGTGCTAGAAAAGTCAGGGATGCCTCAGGGAGTGCACGATGCCCGGAAAGCAGTCCGCATGGCCGTTCCCAAGATGACACCGACAGATGATGTTGAAACCTACTTGGCGATGTTCGAAAAGGTGGCCGTGAGAGAGAGACTACCCCGAGACCAGTGGGCAGAGGTCATCGCTCCGTTTCTGGCGTCCGGACCCCAACAGGTTTACTTTGATTTACCGGACGACCAAGCGGCAGACTACTCTGTGGTTAAGGGTGAGATCCTGGCGAGACTGGGGGTGAATGTGTTGGTCAGGGCCCAGCGGGTACATCAGTGGGAGTTTAACCCAGCTGAGCCAGCACGACCCCAGTATTACAATTTGCTAAAACTCTTACAAAAATGGCTACCGACTGACGCACTTAGTCCCACTGCTATGCTGGACCGTATGTAGCTGACAAATTCTGGAGGGCATTGCCACTACCCCTCCAGCGCTGGGCTGGCCAGACATCTCCTACTAGTGCCCTGGAGATGGTGGACCTGGTCGAACGCTATGGGGCTACTGAGGAACTTAAGGGGGACTCTGGGAAGGGAGTACAAAACCCAGAAAATCCCTCCCAGACCCTGCAGCCTGAGCTGAGAAAGACCGCACGGGATGTGCCCTTTGGGGATCAGGACTCTATAATCTGCTGGCGGTGCCAGGAGCCTGGCCATGTACGGGCCAACTGTCCCCTCCTGGGTGAGCCCATGGATGTAAACTTTGGGTATCGACAGTCATTGTATGCCAGAAGGGTCGATGTGTCAGAGGTTATCCATGATGAACATTTGTGTCGGGTGGAGGTGGGAGACACTCCAGTGGCAGCTCTGCTGGATTCAGGAGTCAGGTGACCCTGGTGAGGGCTTCTGGTGCGACTCCACAGAGTTTACAGGCCGGAGAGTCGGGGTTTTCAGCATTCATGGAGATTTAAAAGAATACCCCACTGCTCTGTTGTCTGTAGGCACGTGTGTCGGCAGGCAGGTCCATGAGGTGGCTGTAACCACGAGTATGCCCTATGATGTGATAATAGGAAGAGACTTTCCATTGTTCCCAGCCCTGTGGCCGGCCATTGTACATACAGTTCCCAGACATGTAGGAAAACTTCCAGTAGTGAGGCCTAGCCCAGGTGAGGTGTTAGAACCCCAGAAACCCAAGGCAGAGGGACCCACAGTAGGTCCGGTGGTTGAGGAGAAGACAGTCGCCCTAAATAGGATAGGTAGAAAACATAGGAAGGTGGCTCAGCCAGGCCAAAGCCGGACCTGCAATCGAGTGTCTGGGGTCCGTAGCCAAAGGGACCCGGTTTTGGTTGTTGGGCCACCTGTGAACAGTAAGGACAGCGCTAGGGAAGGGGACCTATAAATAGCACAGAAAGTTGGAGACCCAAATTACAAGGTACACCAGCCAAGACTGCAAAAGCCGGTGCCGGTCTACCATGTAATTTTACGGAAACCTGGAAGGTTAGAGACTTGTATTGAGAACAACCCGCGCCGGTTTATCTAGGAAAGAGATTCCGGTCCCTCTCTGCTAACAGAGCGGCTGCCACAGATAAAATTACTGGCAGCCTTTCCACTGAGCAGACTCAGAGAGCCAAGGAGTTTGTTAGTCGGAACACAGAGGTGTTCTGTGATTTCCCTGAATGCCCTTCCATAACTCACCGTGATATTGTCACTGAGCCCCAGGCAAAAGTCTGGTTAAAGCCGTACCAGGTGCCGTGGCTCGGCGACAAGCCATCTCTGAAGGAGTGATATAGGGTTGGCCGCAGCCTGTCCCCATCTGGACAAAGAAGGAAAGTCCTGGTCACCAGAGGTTCGGTGACTTCAGAACTTTAGATTTTCAGTGGAACACAGAGCAGGGCAGTTACAGGAAATGCGAGTGCCCGGTTCTGGGTATACTGTCTGGCGGTGTCACCCCCTCAGGGTTGAACAAGGGGTATGTGACACAGTGAGAGTTTGGTGGTAAAAACAGGTATTTTCCTCTCAGCCTGTGCTGCTAGGTTGATTGCAGCCAGGTGAGGGCAAATACTGGACCGATTTAGGTGCCGGTCCGGGTTTTTGGGTTAATGCCTAGGTGCCTTGAAAGACAGCTGGGTTTTATGCAAACTCTCTCTGTGTTTGGGATCTGGAGCCCTGTGCTGGGCTGAAAAGCTGAGACCTGTGTGTCAGAAGAGCAGGCCATTTAAAGATGGTCAGTGGACTTTTGTGTTGCAAGCATTCAGCCAGGTGTGAACTAACACCTAGGATTTGAGGTGATTTAACCTGGAAACTGCTGGTGTTCCGTGGAGCTCTCAGGGCTGGAAGCAGAGCTTGCAAAGAGCGTGCAGTCTGCCTGGAGCCTGAGGTTGGACTTTCCTGCGGCTGGGCTGACAGCCGGGTGTGAACACGCACCTAAACCACACAGGTGAATTTGATTCAGTCTGGACTTTTGTTTTGCCTAAAGTTTTTGCTGTGTGTGAGTAACACTAGTGACTGATTTGAGTTTTGTTTGTGCAAGTGTGAAATAAAACACTGTTTGCTGCACTACCTGGACTCTCTTTGCCTCTATACTGCACCCGCATCACTGTCTACCAGAGCAACCCCCCCACTATACATATATATAATGTGGGGAGTTGCTCTGGTAGACAGCGGTGCGGGTGCAGTACAGAGGCAAAGAGAGTCCAGGTAGTGCAGCAAACAGTGTTTTATTTCACACTTGCACAAACAAAAACTCAAAACAGTCACTTAGTGTTACTTCACACACATAGCAAAAACTTGAGGCAAAACAAAAGTCCAAGACTGAATCAAATTCACCTGTGTGGTTTAGGTGCGTGTTCACACCCGGCTGTCAGCTCAGCCACAGGAAAGTCCAACCTCAGGCTTCCAGGCAGACTGCACGCCTCTTTGCAAGCTCTTGCTTCCAGCCCTGAGAGCTCCACGGAACACCAGCAGTTTCCAGGTTAAATCACCTCAAATCCTAGGTGTTAGTTCACACCTGGCTGAATGCTCAGCAACACAAAAAGTCCACTGACCGTCTTTAAATGGCCTGCTCTTCTGACACAGGGCTCAGATCCCAAACACAGAGAGAGTTTGCATAAAACCCAGCTGTCTTAAGTGCAGCTAGGTAATCACCCAAAAAACCCGGACCGGCACCTAAAATCCGGTCCAGTATTTGCCCTCACCTGGCTGCAATCAACCCAGCAGCACAGGCTGAGAGGAAAATACCTGTTTTTTACCACAAAACCTCTCACTGTGTCACATACCCCCCCCCCCCCTTTGTTCAACCCTGAGGGGGTGAACACACGCCAGACAGTATACCCAGAACCGGGCACTCGCATTTCCCTGTAACTGCCCTGCTCTGTGTTCCACTGAAAAACTAAAGTTCTGAAGTCACCCGAACCCTCTGGTGACCCAGGACTTTCCTTCTTTGTCCAGATGGGGACAGGCTGCGGCCAACCCCACATCACTCTTTCAGAGACGGCTTGTCGCCGAGCCACGGGCACCTGGTACGGCTTTAACCAGACTTTTGCCTGGGGCTCAGTGACAATATCACGGTGAGTTATGGAAGGGCATTCAGGGAAATCACAGAACACCTCTGTGTTCCGACTAACAAACTCCTTGGCTCTCTGAGTCTGTTCAGTGGAAAGGCTGCCAGTAATTTTATCTGTGGCAGCCGCTTCCTGTTAGCAGACAGAGGGACCGGAATCTCTTTCCTAGATAAACCGGCCGCGGGTTGTTCTCAATACAAGTCTCTCTAACCTTCCAAGGTTTCCGTAAATTTACATGGTAGACCGGCTCCGGCTTTTGCAGTCCTGGCTGGTGTACCTTGTAATTTGGGTCTCCAACTTTCTGTGCTATTTTATAGGTCCCCTTCCCCTAGCGCTGTCCTTACTGTCCACAGGTGGCCCAACAACTAAACCCGGGTCCCTTTGGCTACGGACCCCAGACACTCGATTGCAGGTCCGGCTTTGGCCTGGCTGAGCCACCTTCCTATGTTTTCTACCTATCCTATTTAGGGGACTGTCTTCCCTCACCCACTGGACCTACTGTGGGTCCCTCTGCCTTGGGTTTCTGGGGTTCTAACACCTCACCTGGGTTAGGCCTCACTACTGGAAGTTTTCCTACCTGTCTGGGAACTGTATGTACAATGGCCGGCCACAGGGCTGGGAACAATGGAAAGTCTCTTCCTATTATCACATCATAGGGCATACTCGTGGTTACAGCTACCTCATGGACCTGCCTGCCGACACACGTGCTTACAGACAACAGAGCAGTGGGGTATTCCTTTAAATCTCCATGAATGCTGAAAACCCCGACTCTCCGGCCTGTAAACTCTGTGGGTCGCACCAGGGAAGCCCTCACCAGGGTCACCTGACTCCCTGAATCCAGCAGAGCTGCCACTGGAGTGTCTCCCACCTCCACCCGACACAAATGTTCATCATGGTTAACCTCTGACACATCGACCCTTCTGGCATACAATGACTGTCGATACCCAAAGTTCACATCCATGGGCTCACCCAGGAGGGGACAGTTGGCCCGATACATGGCCAGGCTCATGGCACCGCCAGCAGATTATAGAGTCCCGATCCCCAAAGGGCACATCCTGTGCGGTCTTTCTCAGCTCAGGCCGCAGGGTCTGGGAGGGGATTTTCTGGGTTTTATTACTCCCTTCCCCAGAGTCCCCCCTTAAGTTCCTCAGTAGCCCCATAACGTTCGACCAGGTCCACCATCTCCAGGGCACTAGTAGGAGAGGTCTGGCCAACCCAGCGCTGGAGGGGTAGTGGCAATGCCCTCCAGAATTTGTCAGCTACATACGGTCCAGCATAGCAGTGGGACTAAGTACGTCAGGCGGCAGCCATTTTTGTAAGAGTTTTAGCAAATTGTAATACTGGGGTCGTGCTGGCTCAGCTGGGTTAAACTCCCACTGATGTACCCGCTGGGCCCTAACCAACACATTCACCCCCAGTCTCGCCAGGATCTCACCCTTGACCACAGAGTAGTCTGCCGCTTGGTCGTCCGGTAAATCAAAGTATACCTGTTGGGGTCCTGACGCCAGAAACGGAGCGATGACCTCCGCCCACTGGTCTCGGGTAGTCTCTCTCTCACGGCCACCTTTTCGAACATCGCCAAGTAGGTTTCAACATCATCTGTCGGTGTCATCTTGGGAACGGCCGTGCGGACTGCCTTCCGGGCATCGTGCACTCCCTGAGGCATCCCTGACTTTTCTAGCGCCATTACGTGTTGCAGCAGCCGCTGGTTCGTGTCCTGCTGTCGCTGATTAGCCTCTAGCAGCTGTGCGACGGCCTCTTCATGTCTCTCTTGCTGCTTTAAGTTGGCCTGGACAAGCTGCTTTATCATCTCCTCCATCTTGTCCTGTGTTGGTGGTTGCAGCTTGGCAGGCTTAATCCAGGACATACAACAGTGCCCAAAAAAAATAATGCTACGAAAAGTTTTGGCTTCACGCCAGCCTCACTGCAATTGCCCGCATCCGACACCAAATGTGGGGAGTTGCTCTGGTAGACAGCGGTGCGGGTGCAGTACAGAGGCAAAGAGAGTCCAGGTAGTGCAGCAAACAGTGTTTTATTTCACACTTGCACAAACAAAAACTCAAAACAGTCACTTAGTGTTACTTCACACACATAGCAAAAACTTGAGGCAAAACAAAAGTCCAAGACTGAATCAAATTCACCTGTGTGGTTTAGGTGCGTGTTCACACCCGGCTGTCAGCTCAGCCGCAGGAAAGTCCAACCTCAGGCTTCCAGGCAGACTGCACGCCTCTTTGCAAGCTCTTGCTTCCAGCCCTGAGAGCTCCACGGAACACCAGCAGTTTCCAGGTTAAATCACCTCAAATCCTAGGTGTTAGTTCACACCTGGCTGAATGCTCAGCAACACAAAAAGTCCACTGACCGTCTTTAAATGGCCTGCTCTTCTGACACACAGGTCTCAGCTTTTCAGCCCAGCACAGGGCTCAGATCCCAAACACAGAGAGAGTTTGCATAAAACCCAGCTGTCTTAAGTGCAGCTAGGTAATCACCCAAAAAACCCGGACCGGCACCTAAAATCCGGTCCAGTATTTGCCCTCACCTGGCTGCAATCAACCCAGCAGCACAGGCTGAGAGGAAAATACCTGTTTTTTACCACAAAACCTCTCACTGTGTCACAATATATATATATATATATATATATATATATATATATATTTTATAATAAATCCGGCAGCACTCGCTTTTGTGGTTTATCAGGTGCACGCGTCTCACCCTTGGCTTGAGAAGGATCCCGGAAGGGCACTGCAGTTTTTTTCACAAGAAGAGTGCTGTGTTGATTTTTCATAGATATATGTATATATATATATATATCTATACAGATATCGTGCAAGCACCACCTAGGAGCGAATAACGTTAAATGACGCTGCCAGACTGTTAAGGGGAATTACAGCATGATACCACAATACATTTAGCAAGAGTTTAAAGTGCCCACATATAACACATAGTAGGACAATGCATCAAGATGAATCAGGCGTAGATCAGCCAGGATTTCCACAAACCAATGCCTGATGCATCAGACTAGATCATTCATTGGTGCCACACCAACAATTTGACAAAAGACTGATGCCAAGTGCTTCTTTTACCCACCATCTTCAGTGGGTACTGATATTGCCACCCACCTCCACAGTATGTCACCTTGCCACTTTGTGGTCTCCTGATTCTGCTGCCATCTCCAGACTCTGTCATTGCACAACTCAGTGGCCTTCTCCTAATGCTGCTGCTGCCGCCACCTCCAAACTCTGTCATTGTGCACTCTCTGACCTACTCATGCTGCTGCCACTTCAAGACTCTGTCATTGTGCCACTCTGTGGCCTACTCATGCTGCTGCCACCTCCATACTCTGTCACTGTGACACTCTGTGGCTCAGTGGTTTACATAATATAGTAAGGGCCCCATAGCAAGGACCAAACCAGGCACCTCACAAAGGACAGAAGGGTTTTTGCCTAAACCCTTTTCAATGACCGTTGGGGCATTTTTCAACTGCCACATTTGCTAAAAGTTGTTCCTTTAGAGGGTAGAGTCCTGACCATGTTTTCATCCCTAGTTGAAGAGGAGATAATCCCAACTAAGACTGGGCCCCCTCTTGCCCTGGGCCCCATAGCAGTCGCATGGTCTGCCACTATGGTAGTTACGCCCCTGCTGTGGCCTAGTCATGCTGCTGCCACTTCCAGACTCTGTCATTGTGCCACTCTGTGGCCTAGTCATGCTGCTGCAACCTCCAGGCTCTGTCATTGTGCCACTTTGTGGCCTACTCATGCTGCTGCCACCTCCACACTCTGTTATTGTGCCACTCTGCGGCCTCCTCATACTGCTTCCACCACCAGACACTGTCATTGGGCCCCTCTGTGGTCTCTAGTCTCTTTCATTGTGCCATTCTGTGGCCTACTCATGTTGCTGCCACCTCCGCACTCTGTCATTTTGCAACTCAGTGGCCTACTCATGCTGCTGGCACCTCCACACTCTGTCATTGTTCAACTCTGTGGCCTACTCGTGCTGCTGCCACCTCCAGACTCTGTCATTATGCCGCTCTGTGGTATCCTCATGCTGTTGCCACCTCAAGACTCTGTCATTGTGCCACTCTGCGGCCTCCTCATACTGCTTCCACCACCAGACACTGTCATTGGGCCCCTCTGTGGTCTCCTCAAACTGCTTCCACCTCACCACTATGTCATAGGTGCATTCTGTAGACTTCTCATGCTGTTCCCACCCTCCCCACTTCATGACTGGTCCACTATTGTGGCTTTCGACTTTGTGGAAATCATCATTTATTTGACACTTCTTCAGATACTGATGGATTATTGAGCAAATGCTTACTGAGTGAAGGCATATGCTCCACAAACAGGATCTGTTTTTTGTTAGTTATTGTTCTGACGGTTTAGAGGAAGGTCAAAATAATCGGTGATGTCAATACAAATTTATTGCTGACACCCCCTCCACTGTCAGGGGGGCTCTACTTGTATAAGCATTTAATAGAACAGGTTCTGTAGACATCTATGTGGAATCAGCTGACGAGGGTGTAAAAGGAGTGTGCTTCTTCTTGACGGTAACATCTACCTGTAAGGCTGAGTTGATACTTGAGTTATTTTGTCAGTTTTTGCCCCTTGACTGCCCATATAAGTAAAGTGTGCAGTGATTCTTAGAGCGATGCCTGTCATCTGCATGTCATACTGACTCACATTATTATTTCCCTACCACAGAAGACTCCCTATTCATGTTACTGCAAGGAACAGTGTTCTACACCCCTATAAAGGGTCTCTGCAGCCCGGAATTAGCAGTTTTTTTAACGAGAATCGTAGCTAATAAATTTGGATCGAAGCACATTTTTTCAGAAAATTCGGCGAACCAGCAGAATCGGATTTTTGAGAAATTCGCTTGTCTCTAATAATGATAGGTCATTATTATAGTTTAAGATGCCATGCTTATTTAATGTATGATTATTTCATCCATTATGGTCAAGAGCTTTAGTGAGTAGAAAGAGATTCTGTGCCAACCCACAAATGACAAAATGTTTACATGTGAAGATATTAAAAAAATTATTAACTACTAAACACATATGTAATACATTAATGATGGAAATGAAGTGCAACCACCTTTAAAACAAAATTTACCAGGGCTCAGAAGTTACATGCTTAGACACCTACGGATTGGGAAAACAAAGGGGGAGGGAGGCAGAAGAGCTGTGCCCCTTAATTTACATTTAACTCTGCTTACTTCAAGATCAGAAAGTGTACAGATTCATAGAAAGTTGAACAGAAACAAAGTGTTACAATGCTCAGCTGATCCCTTCATTTTAGTAGTTGGTGGGTCTCAGCACCTGGACCCACTTGAACCTCATGGCGCTTGCTCAGAATCTTTTAGACTGATAGGGCTCCCTCTGACTCCCCCCACATCATGTTAAGTAGTGATGAGCGGCAGGGGCAATATTCGAATTTGCGATATTTTGCGAATATTTGGGCGAATATTCATCATCAATTTGAGAATTTGCCATTATTTTCTTGATTGAGAAAATCGGCAATGTAATATGCGCTTATTGAGCACACAATACATGCACTGGTCACTTTTGCTACATTTTTCAATCTGCTAGAAGTTTCCTGAGACTGGAGAAAATGGTTGGCACGGCAGAACATTACAATAGCTTTATATGCAGATAGAAAGCTCCAATATATTTGCGATTGCGCAAATGGGCAATTAATTATGCGCATATTTTGGCACAATACATGCAACTTCACATTTTAGCAGGTCTGACTACATATCAGTGATTGGTGTATTAAGTATTGTTGTGTTGGATCAAATGGAGCATAGATGCCGTGATGAGAGCATAGTCCTACCACTTTACAAATCGCTAGTCAGACCACACATGGAGTACTTTGTACAGTTCTGGGCTCCTGTGAACAAGGCAGGCATAGCAGAGCTGGAGAGGGTTCAGAGGAGGGCAACTAAAGTAATAACTGGAATGGGGCAACTACAGTACCCTGAAAGGTTATCGAAATTAGGGTTATTCACCTTAGAAAAAAGATGACTGAGGGGAGATCTAATATCTATGTATAAATATATCAGGGGTCAGTTCAGAGATCTCTCCCATCATTTACTTATCCCCCAGGACTGTGACTGTGACAAGGGGACATCCTCTGCGTCTGGAGAAAAGAAGGTTTGTACACAAACATAGAAAAGGATTCTTTACGGTAAGAGCAGTGAGACTATGGAACTCTCTGCCTGAGGAAGTGGTGATGGTAAGTACAATAAAGGAATTCAAGAGGGGCCTGGATGTATTTCTGGAGTGTAATAATATTACAGGCTATAGCTACTAGAGATGGGTCGTTGATCCAGAGAGTTATTTTAATTGACTGATTGGAGTCGGGAAGGAATTTTTTCCCCTTAGGTGGGGAAAATTGACTTCTGGCTCACAGTTTTTTTTTTGCCTTCCTCTGGATCAACTTGTTGGAAACAGGCCGAACTGGATGAACAAATGTCTTTTTTCGGTCTTATATACTATGTTACTATGTTTTATATAAGCTAACTAACTAACTAATGTAATGACTCAGCAAAGCACAGAGCACAGCAATGACACTGCTGTCTCTCTCAGAACTGCAAAAAACTGCAGAAAATGGCTGCTGGGGAGGTTCTTATATAGTAAGGGGATAGACAACTTTCCAATTGGTTGCAAGGGATGTTGCTAAGCTCAGACAGAAGCAGGGAGGGATCATGGGTAGAGTTGAGCGGACAGCTGGAAGTTCGGGTTCGCCGAGTTCGGCTGAACTTCCCCTCAAAGTCCGGGTTCAGGATCCGAACTTGACCCCGAACCCCATTGAAGTCAATGGGGACCTGAACTTTGGGTCACTAAAATGGCTCTAAAAGACTCATGGAAAGGGCTAGAGGTCTGCAAAAGGTAGCAAAATGTGGGTAAGAGCATGACAACAAATGTGGACAGGGAAATGACTTAAAATAAAATAAATAAAAATTAAAAATAATAATCTTAAACTAGGAGGAGGAGGTCCATATGGAGTAGGAGGTTGAGGAGGCGGTGGAAGTGGCGGTGTAGGTGGAAGCGGTGGTGAAGGAGTTAGTTGCCAACAACACTGTTTTTTGTTTTTAATTTTAAATATTTTTTTTTTTTTTGGGTAGACCCCAAAACATTGGGAATTATAGAAAAGAAAACAAAGAGAAAGTGTGCTAGAGTATAACAAAGGCTGGGTGAGGCCGGTATACATGTCTATTCTGCCCAAGGTATGGACAAGTCATGTGAGATCCATGCCTGCTTCATTTTAATGAACAGGAGTTTGTCCACATTGGCTGTGGACAGGCAGCTGCGCTTGTCTATGATAACGCCCCCTGCCATGCTAAACACACATTCAGACAATACACTGGCTGCAGGGCAGGCCAGCACCTCCAAGGCGTAAAGGGCAAGCTCAGGCCATGTGCCCAGTTTGGAGACCCAGAAGTTGAATGGGGCAGACCCATCAGAAAGTACATTTAGGCGTGTGCACACATACTGTTCCACCATGTTGCTTAAATGCTGCCTCCTGCTAAGACATTAAATATCAGCTGGTAGTGCTGGTTCTTGTGGCGTGTTGACAAAGGTTTTTCACATTTTAACCATGCTAACCCTGCCTTCTGAGGTGCTGGCGGTGCCCCAGCTGCGTTGGCGACTTCTTCCTCCTCCTGTGCCTTTGCCTTGTGCTTCCACTAAGGCTCCGGTGTCAGTTGAGAATGCCATCATCAGCGTATCTACCAGCATGTGCTTGTAAGGGGTATAGATCACCCAACAATCTAAACGCCAACGAATTTACAGAATATATTTCCCTGTCAGGTATGCAGTGCAAGGGTACCTTGAAAGAAAAAAGGAGCCATGGAACCTCCCCGTCATCCGGCATTTATTTGCTACGCTGAAGTATTTTTTTTGAAAGTGTGTAGAAGCAACACGGGGCCCCTACGCTGCAGATTTATGATGGAGACATTATGGAGATTTTACAGCATATAACTACAGCACCCAACAATGTAAATCCCGCCGAATTTACTGAATATATTTCCCAGTGCAGGGGTAGTTTAAAAGAAAAAAGGGCTACAGATCACCCACCAATCTAAACGCCGCCGAATTTACAGAATATATTTTCCAGTCAGGGGTAGTTTAAAAAAAAAAAAGGGGTACAGATCACCCAGCAATCTAAATGCTGAATTTACAGAATATATTTCCCTGTTTGGTATGCAGTGCAGCAGGAACACACCCTCCAAGCCACTTGTGAATGACTGGCCTGATAACCGTGGAAATATCCACCGACAATCTAAGAGCTGGATTTACTGATTTTCTTTCACTATCATAGATGCAGTGCAGGCCGCAAAGGTACTTTCTAGCCAAAAAAAGTGATTTTTTGAACAGGAATGTCACAGATGGATTTTATCATTATGTTTCACTATCACAAATGCAGTGCAGGCCACAAAGCTACGTTCAAGCAAAAAAAAAGGTGATCTTTAACCCACAATGTCACAGTTGTATTTACTGATTATATTTCACTATCAGAGATGCAGCACAGGCCGCAAAGGTACTTTCTAGCAAAAAAAAGGGATTTTTTTCAACACAATGTTCCAGTTGTATTTACTGATTGTATTTCACTATCACAAATGTCGCACAGGCCGCAAAGGTACTTTCTAGCAAAAAAAAAGGTATTATTGTTTTTAAGCAGAATGTCACAGTTGTATTTACTGATTATATTTCACTATCAGAAATGCAGTGCAGGCCGCAAAGGTACGTTATGGGAAAAAAGTGACTTGTAACACACAATGTCCCAGTTGTATTTATTGATTATATTTCACTATCAGAAATGCAGTGCAGGCCGCAAATATACTCTCTAGTAAAAAAAAAAAAAGGTAATTTTTTAAACCACAATGTCAAAGATGGATTTAATGATTATTTTTTCACTATCACCAATGCAGCACAGGCTGCAAAGGTACTTTCTAGCAATACATAAGTGATTGTTAGGGTTGAGCGAACCCAAACTGTGTAGTTCGGGTTTGTATCAAATTTTGGGGTGTTTGGGACCTGGACCCGAACCCGAACATTTTCATACAAGTTCGGGTTTGGGTCCTTTGTTTGGCGATTTTTTTAGCTTTCTGAAGGGCTGCACAGCAGCCAATCAGCAAGTGTTTTACTTCTTTGTCCTAAGAAGCCATCACAGCCATGCCTACTAATGGCATAGCTATGATTGGTTGAGTGCAGCATGGGACTCAGCCTCAATTTAAGCTGGAGTCACGTAGCGCCACATATCTCTCTGCTCTTCTCAGTGTAGGGATAGGATGCTGCCACTTCTGTGAGGGACAGATTAGGGAAGAAATCTGCAGAACCTATTGTACTTTAATCCACAAGATACAGCAAATAGAGAGGGAGGGAGCTTCAGCAATCTGACATTTCTGTACCCAGCAACTGCCAAGGAATTTTTTTTTTAAATCCATCTGTTACAGAGGTGGGGGTCGGCAGCCATTTTAGCCACTGCAGTGTACTGCATGTCTGCCAGTCTGGCAGGGACATCAGCTTAATCCTTTTCGGTAGCTCAGTGAAGGAAAAAATGCTCAAGTCCCCTACATTACCTCTTGTATAATTAAGGGGTGACATAGTCCATTTATCTACTCTGGGACCAGTGGTGCCACAGAGCACTTGTGTACACAATGCACTAAACCGTATATTCAATTTCTGAAGAATTTTTGTGATAAAAAGCTGTGATCCTGGTCCCCAAAGCATTTTGAAATACACAACCCAAATACACATTTGACATTTCTGCAGTGAAAATTATTTTACAAAGCAGTTGTGCATACATCGTACAAATATTTAACATTTCTAAAGGGAAATAGTGCACCAGTGTGCTTCAGGGGAAAAAACAACATTATTCTTGGTTCCCAATACACATTTGACATTTCTGCACTGAAATACTGAATACTTTTTTTTTTGTGGGAAAAAAGCAATATTCTTGCTTCACAAAGCAGTTGTGCATACAGCATAGAAATACCAATGTTTTTATGTGTTTTATAAAAAAAAATCCTAGTTCTGGGTCCACAAACCACTTTTGCATAAACCGTAGAAATAGCTACGTTTTATTAATAGCAGTGAAATACTGCTTTTCTGTGTTTTATTTAAAAAAAAGTGTTCTGGGTCCACAAACCACTTTTGCATAAACTGTAGAAATAGCTACGTTTTATTAATAGCAGTGAAATACTGATTTTCTGTGTTTTATTTAAAAAATCCTTGTTCTGGGTCCACAAACCACTTTTGCATAAACTATAGAAATAGCTATGTTTTATTGATAGAAGTGACATACAGATTTTTAGTGTTTTATTGAAAAAATCTGTGTTCTGGGTCCACAAACCACTTTTGCATAAACCGTAGCAACAGCTATGTTTTATTAATAGCAGTGAAATACTGCTTTTCTGTGTTTTATTAAAAAAATCCTTGTTCTGGGTCCACAAACCACTTTTGCATAAACCGTAGAAATAGCTATGTTTTATTAATAGCAGTGAAATGCTGATTTTCTGTGTTTGATTGAAAAAATCCATGTTCTGGGTCCACAAACCACTTTTGCATAAGCCGTAGAAATAACAACATTTTATCAATCACAGTGAAATACAGCTTTTCTGTTTCATTTTTAAAAAATCCTTGTTTTGGGTCCACAAACCACTTTTGCATAAACAGTAGAAATAGCTATGTTTTATTAATAGCAGTGAAATACTGCTTTTCTGTGTTTTATTAAAAAAAGTGTTCTGGGTCCACAAACCACTTTTGCATAAACCATAGAAATAGCTATGTTTTAATAATTGCAGTGAAATACTGCTTTTCTGTGTTTTATAAAAAAAATCCTTGTTTTGGGTCCACAAACCACTTTTGCATAAACCGTAGAAATAGCTATGTTTTGTTAATAGCAGTGAAATACTGATTTTCTGTGTTTTCTTGAAAAAAATCAGTGTTCTGGATCCACAAACCACATTTGCATAAGCCGTAGAAATAGCTATGTTTTATTAATAGCAGTGAAATACTGATTTTCTGTGTTTTATTGAAAAAATCTGTGTTCTTAGTGAACAAACCACTTGTGTATACATCGTACCAGGGGCGGACTGACAACTCATGGGGCCCCCGGGCAATAGGAGATTATGGGGCCCCTGTGTCCCCGCCCACCCTCAAGCCACTCCCACATATTGTGCCGCGCCGGCTCCAGGTTCATGTGGGCCATTGGGCGATAAAGTCTCAGTGGGCCCCCCTATACAGTGATAACTCTCTGAGTACAGATAATGTAGTAGTGTTACCTGCAGTCCTATATAAAACCACAGATAACACTAGTGCTGATAATGTGGTAGTGTCGGGGCCGGTGCAAGGATTTTTGCCGCCCCCCCGCCATGTCACTCACTCACTGACAGACGGACACGCACACACTGACAGACAGACACACACACACTGACAGACACACACTGACAGACAGACACACACTGACAGACAGACACACACACTGACAGACACACACACTGACAGACAGACAGACACACAGACAGACAGACACACACACTGACAGACAGACACACACACACTGACAGACAGACACACACTGACAGACACGCACACACTGACAGACACGCACAGACAGACACGCACACACTGACAGACACGCACACACTGACAGACACGCACAGACAGACACGCACACACTGACAGACACGCACACACTGACAGACACGCACACAATGACAGACACACACACAATGACAGACACGCACACACTCCCTGAACGACACACAATGACAGACAAACAATCACTCAGATACTCACTGACAGACAGGCATACACACTCACTGACATACACACACCCACTCAATGACAGACACACACAGGGACAGAAACACAGACAAGGACAGAGGCACAGACACACACAGGGACGGCGACACAAACACAGAGGCTAAAGAGGCATCAAAGAGGCTAAAAAGACGCTTTTTATGGCACATCACTGCATTATTTGTTAATCACACCCAGATGTAGCAGAGCTGTGTTTGTAAGTTGAGCATTATGATATACAAGATAGTAAGCGGGTTCCCTGCACAATCCAATCCTATGTACAGTATCATACAGGAGACAGCCCTATGGCCTGATGACAGTGTGTCCCTCAGTGATTAACCCTTCCAGTGCTGGCAGCCCAGCAACAATTCCTTCATGTCAATGCAGAGAACAGAGCAGTGATTGATCATCATCCAGAATGCTGTTGCCTGGCTTACATAAGGGCAGCCTGTCCTCAGCACTTTCCTCTTTATCTGCAATCAATGGAAATGGTGGGTAAACAGTGAGCTGCAGATAGAGGTAAGTGGCCTAATCACATCCACAAACCCTACTAGCCTGGGGGTTAATGAGGACACAGATAGGGTCTGGGAATGAGATACATCATATAACAGGGATCCCATATGGATAGTGGAGACACAGGGGCTGAGAACTCTGCACAGACATAAATGGCATTGTGTGGGAGGGAAGAAGTCATCCAGGGGCAAGTCAGGATACATGCAGGAGGACATCTGTGGACACTGGCATACTTCTCAGGGAATGTGATGGAGGGGTGGTGCATTGATCTGCCTATAGCAGGCACTGGGAGCATACTGTCCATACTAGGGATCTCCTCATCTGATGATGATAATATCAGAAGGTCATAACTTACTGTCTCCTCAAACACATAGACATAACTGTCCAGCAGCTACCTATGTGTATCCCACTAGACAGGAGGATTATAGGCAAGCTGGTGTAGTTAAAAAAAACAGGGGGAGGGGTGCTGGGGGAGAAAATAAAGGAAACTGAAGCCAAGCAAAAGAGTAGTAGCAGCAGCAGAGGAACTTTCTTGTGGTCAGTCCTGCCCTCATATACTCCAGGGACCCCCCTGAGATCAGAATAGAATTTGTACCTCCAGAAGCAGCACCACCAGAGGGACCCCCCTGCAATGAGACCCTATCCTCATACAGTCCTGTAGCAGCACCAGCAGAGGGAATCTCCTTACATCAGCCCTGTCTTCATATATACTCAATAGCGGCAGCAGAGGGACGTTCCTGACACCAGACTTTGCACACTGCACGTAGGGATGCAGTGAGAGCGCAGCACAGGCAGGGCTTGTATGAGGAGGCGGGCCCACCATGGTGGAAGGTGGAACCAGCAGGCAGCACAACGAGCACTGCTGTATCCATATCTGTTGCTCAGGCTCTGAGAGTACAGAAAATGATTTCACCCGTCCGATGTTTCTGAACCTCAGAGACATCAGACGGGTCGGCTAAAATAATTTTCTGTACTGGCCCGCGGGCCCCCTTCCCGGCCGGGCCACTCGGACCACGTCCGAAGTGCCCGACCGCTCAGTCCGCCCCTGCATCGTACAAAAAACAATTTTCAATTACAGCAAGAAAATAGTGCTTTACTGTGTTTACTGAAAGAAAAAAAAAACATGTTCTGGGTTCACCAAACAGTTGTGCATACAGCGTACAAATACATATTTTACATTTCTGCAGTGAAATAGAGAATCAGTGTGTTTTAGGCCAAAAAAACTTTATTCTTGGTCTACAGAGCATTTTTATGACACGGGCACTGCCTTAGTGAACCTAATTGTTGACAATTGTCAGTTAAATTGACACTGGAGAGAAACCATCTTTCAGCTTGGTCGGTGAACGCAGAAAGCTCAGAGTTGGCACCTGCAGCCCATGCCCATCAGTCTTTCACCTCACCCCCTTGCAAATCAGCCAAGCAATCAGAGATCCAAGTCATGCAACAAACTCTTATGCTTTTTGATGACTCTGTTGGCAGGGTTTCCCCGGCCCATCCACCTATTCCTGCCCCAGAAGTGGAAGACCTTGAATGCACTGATGCCCAACCACTTATATTGCAGGATGAGGACACGGGAAGACCGCCGCAGCATGTCTTTGATGATGACAAAACACAGGTGCCAACTGCTGTGGCTTTCTGCAATGTCCAGACCGACGAGGAGGGCAAGGGTCATGAATGGGTGAAAGATGATGTGGAGGATGATGAGGTCCTAGACCCAGACTGGACAGAAGGTCGTGCTAGTGACGTGTGCAGTTCTGAGGAAGAGGCGGTGGTCACACAGTACAGCAAAAGAGGGAGCAGACTGCAAAAGCGGAGTGACTGTTCCATATACAGTATGCCTTCTACTTCCCACCGCACCCATGCACCGAGCACACCAAGGCCTGCTCCAAGGAGTTCATTGGCGTGGCAGTTCTTCACACAATGTCCTGATGACAAGACACAAGTTTTTTGCACATTGTGCCATCACAGCCTAAAGCATTCTTAACCTAAGCACAACCTGCATGACCAGGCCTCTACAAACAAAACACGAACTGCAGTGCAATAAACACCTAAAAACCATGAAAAGTCTCAGGTTCCTCCTGCTCCCTCTTCTGCTGCTGTCCACCTCTGGCATCAATGTGACACCTGGCAACCAGCAAACAGAGGATGTCCCATCAACACCACCACCACCTCCGTCACCATCACCAAGCATCTCCACCATGCCACAGGCAAGCGTTCAGCTGTCCATCTCCCAAACACTGGAGAGAAAGAGAAAATGCCCACCTACCCACCCTCGATCCCTGGTCCTGAATGCCAGCATTTCAAAATTGCTGGCCTTTTTAACCCCCTCCCATCACGCTAATGCCGAAAGGCGTGCGGGAGATTGCAGTCTCAGGTCTCGATCACGCCTATCGGCGTCATCTCGTGAGACCTGAGAATTCATGCAAACGTGCGTGCACGTGCGCGCGCGTTCACTGCAGCGCATCAGGTTACAACTTATTCTACAGCCTGCCTGCGCTGATCGTTCGCTGGCAGGCTATAGATGTAAAAAAAATTGCATTCAAACCGCATATCAGACGCTGTTTTGTAAACATCGTCTGATATACCTGCTGCCTGCTCTTCTGGTGGTCCCATTTGCTTGGGATCACCAGAGGACACATGCAGCTATGTAAGTGCACCAATCACCACACACTAACCCCCCCCGTCACTTATTAACCCCTTATTAACCCCTGATCAGCCCATATTAACTCCCTGATCACCCCATGTCACCCCCATGTCATTGATCACCCCCCTGTAAGGCTCCATTCAGACGTCCGTATGTGTTTTGCGAATCCGCAAAACACGGACACCGGCAATGTGCTTTCCACGTTGCCAGAACTATATAGAAAATGCCTTTTCTTGTTCACAATTGCAGACAAGAATAGGACATGTTCTATATTTTTGCGGACCTGGAAGTGCGGACCCGGAAGTGCGGATCCGCAATTCCGGATCCGAGCGGGACAAAGTCTGTCGCCATAGAAATGAATGGGTCCGCAATTCCGTTCTGCAAAATGTGGAACAGAATTGTGGATGTGTGAATGGGGCCTAAGGGTCCCTTATCACCTCCAGTTAGTTAGCTACTTGTTAGGTAGTTAGCGCCCAGCCCACCCCACTGCAGTCAATGATTAGTCGCTGATTTGCGTCATCGCTGTCGCTAATCAGCACTAGTACTATATAGTATCTGTAAGTGATCAAGACTGATCGCAATCAGATCTATATCAGTACATTACGGTCACCTTAGGCTCTACAAAAAACGCAATGTTTGCCCGATCAGGTCTGATCTTGTGCGCACACTTGTGTTCAGTCTGCCCCACCGCAGTGACAGAAATTTTTTTTTTCTGATCACTGCAAAAACACCGTAAAATTGCTGCGGCGCTATAAAGATCACTTTTGAGCATTTTGGATCTTTATTAGCGATCGCAGCTTTAGGGTCCATTCCCACGTCCGTGGTGTGCTGCGGACCCGCAAATTGCAGATCCGCAGCACACCATGCCAGCACTCTCCATAGAGATTCCTATTCTTGTCCGCCGGCTGCGGACAAGAAAAGGACATGCTCTATCTTTTGCGCAAATGCTGATGCGGAGAGCACATGGTGTGCTCTCCGCATCACTGCCGGCCCCATTCACACTGAATGGGTCCGCATCTATTACACAGAATTGTGGAATAGATAGGGACATTTTTGTGGATGTGTGAATGGGGCCTTACTTCGCAAGCACTCCTATGTCCTTTCCCCTTTTTTTTTTTCTGCACATTTTTTGGCAGAGATTTTTTCATCCACATTGATTGATGCGAATGAAGAAATCTGTGCCGTTCACTTTTTCTTTTAGCCGAGAGGCTGAACGGAAAAAAAAAATCTCATTACCCGTATGCTCAATATAAGGAGAATAGCATAAACTCCTAATGCTGGCCATACCTGTAATGATTGCGGAGACCCTCAAATGCCAGGGCAGTACAAACACCCCACAACTGACCCCGTTTTGGAAAGAAGACACCCCAAGGTATTCGCTGAGGGGCATATTGAGTTCATGAAAGATTCAACTTTTTGTCACAAGTTAGGAAAGGGAGACTTTGTGAGAAAAACAAAAAAAATCAATTTCCGATAACTTGTGCCAAAAAAAAAAAAATCTTCAATGAACTCGCCATGCCCCTTATGGAATACCTTGGGGTGTCTTCTTTCCAAAATGGGGTCACATGTGGGGTATTTATACTGCCCTGGAATTTTAGGGGCCCCTAAAATGTGAGAAGTCTGGAATCCATTGGAATTTGGGCCCCTTTGCGCACCTAGGCTGCAAAAAAGTGTCACACATGTGGTATCGCCGTACTCAGGAGAAGTAGGGCAATGTGTTTTGGGGTGTATTTTTACATATACTCATGCTGGGTGAGAGAAATATCTCTGTAAATTGACGACTTTGTATAAATTTTTTTAAAAAGTTGTTATTTACAGAGTGTGGCAATGTGAACACTGGGGTGTGCAGTGAAACCCCAGGGAGGCCGTCAGAGAGAGCGTGTCACCAAGGTGCCTGGCCTTGGGGGAGTGAAAGCCCAAGTACTCGTGTTAGTATAGCTGGCTCAGCCAGTTCCAGGGCGGGCTTTTACTGGGAACAGGCAATGTGCTGGGTGGGTGCCTGTTCCCCATGCTCCAGTCCAGGATTTTGGACAATGCCCATGTCCAGGGAGGATATTTAATCCTCTTGTTGGACATGGGTGGGGCCCCACTCTGGAGAGAGCTTTGGAGACAGAGGCTCTGTGTGAGTGGTCTCGGCTGAGTTGGCTGAGGGGCCACGGGGCTAAGCGATAGCCCGGAATTGGGGACACAGCGACGCCTGGAAGGGTCGCAGGGCCACAGTCAGGAGGACTGGTGAGCCTGAATTCCCCAACGGACACTGATCGGAGGCTGTGTGTGAACAGTGCTCTGAACAGCCAGGAGGCTGTGGGACATTGGGCTGGAGAAAGCCGCAGCAGTTCACAGGGTGTGAACTGTACCCACTAGGTGAGTGAGGGACCCAACTAATATGTTTAGTTAGAGCCTAGCCGGGCCAGTGTTTATTGTTTTGCACCTGTTGTGTTGTTTCTGCTATAATAAACGCACTGTTTGGACGTGAAATCCGTTGTCCGGAAGGAAGTTTTTGTGAACGATCCTCGAGACCAGAGCTAACCCCCACATTTGGTGTCGGATGCGGGCAAGTCGTCCCTGCTGGATAAAGGTAAAGTGTTGCTGGGGGCAACGACAGGACAGAGGAAAAAACTGTGCGATTGCTGTATTGGAGCTTAGGGCCGGAAGCCTGTTTGTTCGGTGGAGCAGGTGCTGCTCGTGTGGTCCTGGACACTTTGCTGGGTTGCAAAAGAACTGCTGTCTGGACTGTTTTTCCCTGTGGTGCAAGCGGTGCGAAGGTTTAAAGGGCCAGAAGCACAAAAGAGGGAAAAAGGAAAAAAACTGACCTGTGGAAATTTTTTGCTCAAAATGGCGTCCTGGGTGAAAGATAGTCAGGTGTGGCGGAAGCTGCTTATGCCAAAGGTGATGCCATATGTGAGAAGTGGCCCGGTTTGGCGGAAAACCAAGGCCACTGAGGGTGTAATGGAGCAGCTGGTGCTGGAGACTGATCGGTTGGTGAGAAAGCCGAGTGCGGCACTTGGAGAGCGGCTCTGAGTGGACTGTTCGAGGTTATATGTGCCGTTGCCAAGGGCAACCGTCGGGAAGACAAAGAGGTGGAGAGCGGTGCGTTTCTCAGGAGTGCCTATTTTCCCTGCGACTGTGCACAGAATCCTAAAGGGTGCGGCTGGAATGTCCGTCCAGAAAAAGACAGGAGACAAGTCCAAGGCGTCTCCCGTGGCAACTACTGCATTGAGGAGAAGGGTGATGACCGTGCTGGAGATATTCCTGGACTACCCTTATCTTCCGGGAGTGCCGAGTCAGTGACGACAATCGGTAAGACTGTTCCTATTGATAATTTTGTGGCAGACCCTGTGACAATGAGCCGGCGGCAGTTGCTACCTGCCGGGCTGGTCAGTGATAAAGCGCTGCGGCGTGAAGATGTCTCAAAAATGAGTGACTATGGGAAAAATGCTGTGTCTGAACAGGCTGGTAAGCCTGTTGCGGTTGCTCTCTCGCAGGAATCTGCAGGGAGAAGCTCAAGATGTTGTTTAAAGTGCCTGTGACCAAGGCTAGATTTGGGATGGTGAAAATCAGAGATCCCATGCTAGCCTGGGTAAGAGGTAGAATGATGTTTGTCCGGGACAATTATGTGAATCCTGTGGACTATCCAGTGGTCCGCACGGAGGGTGAGACCATGGTGGGAACAGAGACTGATGGACTTGATGTTGGAAATAGGCTCATGCGTGATGTAATGTGGGGCAATGGAGACACTTCTGTAGGAAGTAATCAAGCTCCTACAGAACCTGTACCTGTCCCTTTAAATGAAGGTGTAAGGGAAATGCAGATAGGAAGCAATGGTTTAAGTGAAATGACCATTGGAAACAATGGTGCCGACACGGTGCCAAGTGAAGGTGCAGAGTTTGATGAAATGTATAATGATAATGTGGGTCTATGTGCAAGAAGTGATGAGGATGATGACAGTCCTTTTCCTTTGCAGGCTGTGATTGGGAAAAAGCTCCCCTGTTGGTAAAAATGTGGATGGTATAAAAATGCTAATTGATATTGAGAGCTCACAACTGAGGGAACCCACTGTGACAAATGTGCAAGTACATGGGGCGGTCCTAGAGGGTGTACCACACGTACTAGAAGTGGATATGCAGTCTCCACAGGTTTCTATGGTTAATAAAATGTCCCAGGTGGGGATTAACTCATCGGTGCCCCTAGAGGACGGAAATGAGAATGACATGAGCAGTATATATGAAGCAGGTGCTATGACCGACAGCAACTCTGAGAGAGAGGCTGCCATGTTGAGGTCTTGCCAAACTGACGTGGTTACTGGTAGCAACCAGACGATAGTTATACCTGATGTGACGAGAGTACAGTCGGGTGACGTCAGCCTAGTGTCTGAAGCTCATGTCCAGGCAGTCTTAGATGACCTGACAGGACAGTACAGCGGCAAACAGGAGGCTGCCCTCCCTCTCGCCACACGGTCCCTAGATATGATAGAGAAGGGACAAGCTGTCGTCACAGGGTCACCGAAGAAGGCTGCAGAAGGGTCAAAGAGGAGACCCCAGAAAAGATGAGTGAACTGAAGGGTCTACCTCCTGGTGTCCTGGGGAGGGAAAAGACTCCAGAAAGACACAAAAGTCTATAGTAGACATCAACAATGGGCTTGAAGAGTCCCTGGGTGGAAATCCCACAGAGTGTCTAAGAAAGAATGGTGGTACTCCTACAACTGCTGTTACACCAGAACAGAGTGAAGAGCAGCTGGACCAGAAGGCCCAAGAGCGGGCGCTGCTAACAAGCTAGTGCGAAAAATTAAGAAGAAGACCAAGGCCCTCTCCTTGACTAGAGCCCTTGGAAAAGTGCTTAAGGAGCAAGATGAATTGGAGAGGCTGAACAAGCAACTCAGAGCAGAGATGGAAGATCTCAGGAGCTCAAAAGATGAAGTCTATGAGTTGGAGAAGCCTAAGCGTGCTCCTGCGCAGCAGAGTGGAAGAAAATGAGATGCCTGAAGAGGAAGATCCTCTGAAAGATGCCAAGAAGTCAGAACCCGTTAAGAATGGGTCTGGAGGTGGTTGCGCTGTGGTGCCAGCCGAGGCAGAGAAGATGGAAGATGTATCTGCTGAACCAGATGGTGGTGCTGAGGTGGATGCAGAAACCCAGAGACTCGTGGCAGTGTGTGGCCAGGACCTGGTCATGAAAGACATTCCCTCTGCTGTCAATGCCTGCCAGAAAGCCAGCAGTCTGCTGGGGAAGAAATACGAGGGACCGACAACCAGTATGAGGGTCCTGTCTACTCCGATGGGCTGGCTCCCTGAATCCTGCCCGAAAGGAGAACCATGTCCCGGGTGAACCTCTGCAGGGATTGCCAGAAGGCGGCGAGTCTGGCGAAGGTCCTGATGTCCCCGGTGCCTCCAACCTTGATGAGAAAGAGGAGGAGGAGTTAAGAAGGAAAGCATATGATGCCATGTCCGTGAAGCATAAGACGGCTAATAAAGTGAATGGAGACTCCAAAGAAAAGACTGGAAAAGAGTCTGCTGAAGTGGGGAGTACCACTGAAGAAGCAGAAGATTCTGAAACTGAAGCCAAACCTGACATAACCCCTGGGGGAGTAAAGGAAAAGAAAGATGCTATCTGTTGATAAAACAAAGAGACAAAAAGAGGCTGACAGGTCAAGGTCCGCTAAAACTGTGGTAGTTGCTAGTAGCGACCAGGTGTCTCTAGTATGGGACAAGATGACTGGTAGGGTAGTAAGCTTCGTGTTTGTGACGAACTGGGTTCTGCTGGCGTGGTTGTGGCAGAATAAGGGGAAGCCTGTGAGGCTGGCCACATCTTCCAGGGGACCCTTGAGCTTAAAGATGGCAAGATAATGCGGGTGCCCTATCACGAGCGACCAGGCGGTACATGTGTTCACCCCACAGGTGTGAACAGAGGGAGGATATGTGGCAATGTGAACACTGGGGTGTGCAGTGAAACCCCAGGGAGGCCGTCAGAGAGAGCGTGTCACCAAGGTGCCTGGCCTTGGGGAGTGAAAGCCCAAGTACTAGTGTTAGTATAGCTGGCTCAGCCAGTTCCAGGGCGGGCTTTTACTGGGAACAGGCAATGTGCTGGGTGGGTGCCTGTTCCCCATGCTCCAGTCCAGGATTTTGGACAATGCCCATGTCCAGGGAGGATATTTAATCCTCTTGTTGGACATGGGTGGGGCCCACTCTGGAGAGAGCTTTGGAGACAGAGGCTCTGTGTGAGTGGTCTCGGCTGAGTTGGCTGAGGGGCCACGGGGCTAAGCGATAGCCCGGAATTGGGGACACAGCGACGCCTGGAAGGGTCGCAGGGCCACAGTCAGGAGGACTGGTGAGCCTGAATTCCCCAACGGACACTGATCGGAGGCTGTGTGTGAACAGTGCTCTGAACAGCCAGGAGGCTGTGGGACATTGGGCTGGAGAAAGCTGCAGCAGTTCACAGGGTGTGAACTGTACCCACTAGGTGAGTGAGGGACCCAACTAATATGTTTAGTTAGAGCCTAGCCGGGCCAGTGTTTATTGTTTTGCACCTGTTGTGTTGTTTCTGCTATAATAAACGCACTGTTTGGACGTGAAATCCGTTGTCCGGAAGGAAGTTTTTGTGAACGATCCTCGAGACCAGAGCTAACCCCCCACAAGAGATATTTCTCACACCCAGCATGGGTATATGTAAAAATGCACCCCAAAATGCATTGCCCTACTTCTCCTGAGTATGGCGATACCACATGAGTGACACTTTTTTGCAGCCAAGATGCGCAAAGAGGCCCGAATTCAAATGAGTACCATTAGGATTTCACAGGGCATTTTTACGCATTTGGATTCCAAACTACTTCTCACGGTTTAGGGGCCCCTAAAATGCCAGGCCAGTATAAATACCCTACAAGTGACCCCATTTTAGAAAGAAGACACCCCAGGGTATTCCGTGAGGGGCATGGCGAGTTCATGGCTTCTCATGGCGAGAAGAATTTTAACAAGTTAGCGGAAATAGATTTTTTTTTTCTTACAAAGTCTCATATTCCACTAACTTGTGACAAAAAATAAAATTTTACATGAACTCACCATACACCTCACGGAATACCTTGGGGTGTCTTCTTTCCAAAATGGGGTCACTTGTGTGGTATTTATAATGCCCTGGCATTTTAGGGGCCCTAAAGCGTGAGAAGTAGTTTGGAATCCAAATGCTTAAAAATGCCCAGTGAAATCATAAAGGTACTCATTGGAATTCGGGCTCCCTTGCGCATCTTAGCTGCAAAAAAGTGTCACTCATGTGGTATTGCCATACTCAGGAGAAGTAGGGAAATGTGTTTTGGGGTGTATTTTTACATATACCCATGCTGGGTGTGAGAAATATCTCTGTACATAGTTCCCAGCTGCAACTACTTTTCCAGGTAAGCCGTCCCTTCCCTGCACAACCAAGTGGAGGATAAAATCAAGTGTGCGCTGTGCAATGCCATCTGTGGCAAGGTCCACATAACCACAGATGCATGGACCAGTAAGCATATCTCCCTAACTGCACACTGGGTAAAGGTAGTGGCGGCTGGGCCCGAGGCGGATAGCAGTTTGGTGCATGTCCTTCCACCACCTTGGAACTCAGGGCATTAATCTTTGCCTCCTGTTGCCTCCTCCTCCTACTCCTCCTCTTTTTCTACCACCCTCACATCCGGTCATCGAAAGAACCTCCCCCAACTTCATCACATCAAGGGGTAAACGTCAGCAGGCGATTTTAAAACTCATGTGTTTGGGTGACAAACCCCACACCGCACAGGAGCTTTGGAGGGGCATAAAAAAACAGACCGATGAGTGGTTGCTGCCAGTGAGCCTCAAGCCCGGCCTGGTGGTGTGCGATAATGGGTGAAATCTTGTTGCAGCTCTGGGACTAGCCGGTTTCACGCACATCCCTTTCTTGGCTCTTGTGCTGCATCTGGTGGTGCAGAAGTTTCTTAACATCTACGCAGACATGTCAGAGCTGCTGCTGAAAGTGCGGTCCGTCTGTGCTCGCTTTTTGTGTTCTCACCCTGCTGCTACTCGCCTGTCTGCGCTGCAGCGTAACTTCGGCCTTCCAGCTCACCGCTTCAGATGCGACTTGCCCACCAGGTGGAACTCCACCTTGCATATGCTGGAGAGACTGTGCGAGCAGCAGCAGGCGATAGTGGAGTCTGTGCTGCAGCACGCACGGGTCAGTTGCTCTGCAGAGTGACTGGGCCTGCATGCGAGACCTGTGTACCTTGTTGTGGTCTTTTGAGTACTCAACCAACATGGCCAGTGCTGATGACACCATTGTTAGCATTACAATACCACGTCTATATCTCATTGAAAAATCAATTAGGTCGATGATGGAAGAGGATGTGGCAGAGGAGAAGGAGGAAGAGGGGACATTTCCCAGTGTTTCAGGCCGATCATTCCGAAGTGGCTCAGGGGGTGAGTTCCTGCAACAGCATAGGCCAGGTACTCATGTGGCCAGCCAGGGCACAGTTCTGGTGGATGAGGAGGAGGAGGATGAGGTAGAGGAGGAGGAGGAACCGGGTTCATTGCAGGGTGGCACCCAATGCAGCTCAGGGCCATCACTGGAGCGTGGCTGGGGGGATACGGAGGACACAGATGATTCACCACCTACAGAGGACAGCTTATCCCTACCTCTGTGCAGCCTGGCACACATGAGCGACTACCTGCTGCAGTGCCTTCACAACGACAGCAGAGTTACCCACATTGAAACTTGTACTGACTACTGGGTTGCCTCCCTGCTGGATCTCCGGTACATTGACACCGTGTCCACCTTAATTCTCGCACTGGAGCGTGATAGGAAGATGCGCGAGTACAACCGCATGCTGGTAGACGTGCCCCTGAGGTCATTCCCAACTGACACGGGGGGACAAGTGGAAGCACAAGGCGAAGGCAGAGGAGAAGGAGGAGCAAGAGGTCGCCAACGCAGCTTTGTCACGACCAGCTCCTCAGAAGGCAAGGTTAGCATGGCCGACATGTGGAAAAGTTTTGTCACCGCGCCACAACAACCTGCACCACCAGCTGATACGGAACGTCTTAGCAGGAGGCAGCATTTGAACAACATGGTGGAACAGTACATGTGCACATGCCTCCACGTACTGACTGATGGTTCTCTTCCATTCAAATTCTGGGTCTCCAAATTGTTCACATGGCCTGAGCTTGCCCTTTATGCCGTGGAGATGCTGGCCTGCCCTGCAGCCAGTGTATTGTCTGAACGTGTATTGCTGGGTGACATGCTGCCTGTTTTGCTGTTACGTGACCTCTCTCCTCTGTCTGGGTGCCAGGGGCCTAGATTACTGAAAATGGCCTGTTCCATTGCTGGGTGACATGAAGCCTCTTTTGCCGTGCGTTGCCCTCTCCTCTGTCTGGGTGCCAGGGGTCTACATTTCAGATAATTGCCTGTTGCTTTGCTGGGTGACAATAACCTCTTTTTGCCATCCAATGACCTCTCCATTGTCTGGGTGCCAGGGGCCTCCATTTCTGATAATCGCCTGCTGCATTGGTGGGTGAGATGAAGACTTTTTTGACGAGCATTGACCTCTCCTCTGTCTGGGTGCCAGGGGCCTAACATTTCTGAATATCACCTGTTCCATTGATGGGTGACATTAACCCATTTTTGCCAGTGATAAGCCACAGCTGTGATTTGCTGGCAGGAAACCAAATTTTGTAAGAACGTATGTTACTGATCAAAAGATGCGTGACTACTGACTACAAAACGCACGCTGTTAGACGCGCTGCTGATGGCATTCCCACCTGACGCCTCCCCTATTTCATATTCCCCCTCCTCCTCCGAGTTGCCAATTAATATTGTTTAATTTTTAGTTATTTTATTTTAAGTTATTTCCCTATCCACTTTTGTTTGCAGGGCACTTACCCACATTTTGCTGCCTTTTGCAGCCCTCCAGCCCTTTTCAGGGCAATTATACAGCCGTTTTAGTGCCAGAATGTTTGGGTCCCCATTGATTTCAATAGGGTTGGGATTCAGGTGAACTTCTCAAACCCGAACATCCAGGTGTCCGATCAACACTACTGATTGTATTTCATTTTTAAAAAATGCAGCACAGGCTACAAAGGTACTTTCTAGCAAAAAAAAAAAAAAAAAAGTGTTTTTTTTTTTTCAACCAGAATATCAGTTGTATTTTCTGATTATATTTCACTAATTAGAAATTACCAGGCTGCAAAAAACAGGCTGCAAAGGTACTTTCTGGAAAAAAAAAATGATTATTTTTTCACCCACAATGAAACAGATAGATTTACTCATTTTCTTTTACGGAAAAGCAGCACGGGCTGCAAAGGTACTTTGTAGCAAACAAAAAGTTTTTTTTTTTCACTTTCACCCACAATGTTCCAGTTGTATTTACTGATTATATATCACAAATACAGCACAGGTCGCAAAGGTACTTTCTAGCAAAAAAAGTTGTTTTTTTTCAACAAGAATGTTGCATATATATTTACTGATTATATTTCACTATCACAAATGCAGCACAGGCCCCAAAGGCACTTTATGGCAAAAAAAAAAGGGATTTTTTTTTTACCCACAATGTCCCAGTTGTATTTACTGATTATATTTCACTATCACAAATGCAGTAAATGTACTTTCTAGCAAAAAAAATATATATATATTTTTTCAACCACAATGTAACCGTTGTATTTACTGATTATATTTCACTATAACAAATGCAGCACATGCCGCAAAGGTACTTTCCAGCAAAAAGATTTTTTCAACCACAAGGAAAAAGATGGATTTACTGATTTTCTTCCATTATCACAAATGCAGTGCAGGCCACAAAGGTACTTTATAGCAAAAAAAAGGTAATTTTTTTTTTCACCCACAATGAAAAAGCTAGATTTACTGAATTTCGTTCACTATCACAAATGTAGCACAGTCTGCATTTTTTTTAGCAAAAAAATTATAATTTGTCCGTGCAGAATCTAACAGATGGATTTACTGAATTGACTACACTGTCACATATGCAGCACAGGCGTACTTTACAGAAAAAATGTGAATATATCACCCCCTGGGTCCCTGAACTCACAATGATTACCTATATTATTTTCCCCTGGCACATATGCAGTGCAGGTTCACTTAAAAAATGGGTATATGTCGCCCACTGAACTACAAGCGTAGGCAGCATGTCCAGTGATAATCCCATTATTGGGAAAAGCTTACATGTGCAAACGTGAAAAAAATGCTACGTTTCGGCTATATCCAAGCCTACCTAACTAACAGACGAATTAAAACTTATTTTTCTGTGACACAGGTCTCAGTCTAGGGTACAAAAGTGTTGCATTGCACCCAGAAAAAAAAATTGATGTAGATCGCAGACTTAACACCAAGCCACTTTGAGTTATTTAGGCCCCAGCACCCAGACAGAGGAGAGAGGTCCCACAGCAGATAATCAGGCGTCATATCACCCACCACTGGAGAAGGTCACTTTCAGGTATTTAGGCCCCATCACCCAGACAGAGGAGAGAGGTCCCACAGCAAGGAATCAGGCATCATATCACCCACCACTGGAGAAGGCCACTTTCAGTTATTAAGGCCCCAGCACCCAGACAGAGGAGAGAGGTCCCACAGCAGAGAGTCAGGCATCATATCACCCACCACTGGAGAAGGCCACTTTCAGTTATTTAGGCCCCAGCACACAGACCGAGGAGAGAGATCCCACAGCAAGGAATAGGGCATCATATCACCCACCACTGGAGAAGGCCACTTCCAGATATTTAGCCCACGGCACCCAGAGAGAGGAGAGAGGTCGCATGGCAGAGGTTCAGGCTTCATGTCACTCACCATTGTAACAGGCTACTTTCAGTTATTTAGGCCACGGTGCCCAGATTGAGGAGAGGTTCATTCAACTTTGGGTTTCACCGCAAGATCATGGTAAAGTTAAAAATATGAGGATTCAATAAAGAATTGCCCCGGAGTACAAGAATACATGGTTGAGGGGGAGGCAGTTATAAATGTCTATTCTGCACAAGGCAGAGACAGGTCCTGTGGGATCCATGCCTGGTTCTTTTTTATGAACGTCAGCTTGTCCACGTCGGCTGTGGACAGACGGCTGCGTTTGTCAGTAATGACGCCACCTGCCGTGCTAAATACACGTTCAGACAAAACGCTGGCCGCCGGGCCAGCACCTCCAAGGCATAAGATGCTAACTCTGGCCACGTGGACAATTTTGAGACCCAGAAGTTGAATGGGGCCGAACCATCAGTCAGTACGTGGAGGGGTGTGCATGCGTACTGTTCAACCATGTTAGTGAAATGCTGCCTCCTGCAAACATTTCCGTATCAGGTGGTGGTGCAGTTTGCTGTGGCGTAGAAACAAAACTTTTCCACATTTCTGCCATGCTAACCCTGCTCTTAGAGGAGCTGGCCGTGACACAGCTGCGTTGGCGACCTCTTGCTCCTCCTCTGCCTTCGCCTTGGGTTTCGACCTGTTCCCCTGTGACATTTGGGAATGCTCTCAGGAGCGCGTCCACCAGCGTGCACTTGTACTCGCGCATCTTCCTATCACGCTCCAGTGCAGGAAGTAAGGTGGGCACATTGTCTTTGTACCGGGGATCCAGCAGGGTGGCAACCCAGTAGTCCGCACACGTTAAAATGTGGGCAACTCTGCTGTCGTTGTGCAGGCACTGCAGCATGTAGTCACTCATGTGTGCCAGGCTCCCCAGAGGTAAGGACAAGCTGTCCTCTGTGGGAGGTGTATCGTCATCGTCCTCCGTATCCCCCCAGCCACGCACCAGTGATGGGCCTGAGATGTGTTGGGTGCCACCCCGCTGTGAACCTGCTTCATCATCATCTTCCTCCTCCTAATCCTCCTCATTCTCCAGTAGTGTGCCCTGGCTGGCCACATTTGTACCTGGCCTCTGCTGTTGCAAAAAACCTCCCTCTGAGCCACTTCTAACAGACTGGCCTGAAAGTGCTAAAAATGACCCCTCATCCTCCTCCTCCTGGGCCACCTCCTCTTCCATCATCGCCCTAAGCGTTTTCTCAAGGAGACATAGAAGTGGTATTGTAACGCTGATAACGGTGTCATCGCCACTGGTAATGTTGGTGGAGTACTCGAAACAGCGCAACATGGCACACAGGTCTTGCATGGAGGCCCAATCATTGGTAGTGAAGTGGTGCTGTTCTGCAGTGCGACTGATGCGTGCGTGCTGCAGCTGAAACTCCACTATAGCCTGCTGCTGCATGTGCAAGGTGGAGTTCCACCAGGTGGGCACGTTGCATATGAGGCGGTGAGCGGGAAGGCCGAAGTTCCGCTGTAGCGCAGACAGGCGAGCAGCGGCAGGATGTGAACGCCGGAAGCGCGCACAGACGGCTCTGACATGTTGGGGTAGTTGTGAAGGAACTTCTGCACCACCAAATTCAGCATATGCGCCAGGCAAGGGATGTGCGTCAAACCGGCTAGTCCCAGAGCTGCGATGAGATTTCACCCATTATCGCACACCACCAGGCCGGGCTTGAGGCCCACCAGCAGAAACCACTCGTCGGTCTGTTGTTCAATACCCCGCCACAACTCCTGAGCGGTGTGGGGCCTGTCCCCCAAACATATAAGTTTCAGAATGGCCTGCTGACGTTTACCCCGGGCTGTGCTGAAGTTGGTGGTGAAGGTGTGTGTCTAACTGGATGAGCTTGTGGAAGCAGAGGAGGAGGAAGCCTAGTAGGAGGACGAGGCTACAGGAGGCAAAGAATGATGCCCTGCGATCTTTGGCGGCGGAAGGACGTGCGCCAAGGAACTCTCCGCCTGCGGCCCAGCCGCCACTACATTTACCCAGTGTGCAGTTAGGGAGATATAGCGTCCCTGGCCGTGCTTACTGGGCCACGTATCTGTGTTTATGTAGACCTTGCCACAGATGGCGTTGCGCAGTGCACACTTGATTTTATCGGATACTTGGTTGTGCAGGGAAGGCACGGCTGTCTTGGAGAAGTAGTGGCGGCTGGGAACAACATACTGTGGGACAGCCATGGCCATCAGCTGTTTGAAGCTGTCTGTGTCCACCAGCCTGAATAACAGCATTTCATTCCAGTAGTTTAGAAATGCTGGCATTCAGGCCCAGGGCTCGAGGGTGGCTAGGTGGGAATTTACACTTTCTCTCCAAGGTTTGTGAGATGGAGAGCTGAATGCTGCCGTGTGACATGGTGGAGATGCTTGGTGACGCAGGTGGTGGTGTCAGTGGCACATCTGTTTGGTGGGTGGCAGGTGCCAACATTCCTCCCGAGGCGGAGGAAGAGGCCGAGGCATCAGCAGAAGAGGGAGCAGGGGGAGCCTGAGTGAGTTCCTTGTTTTAAAGGTGTTTACTCCACTTCAGTTCACGCTTTGCATGTAGATGCCTGGTCATGCAGGTTGTGCTAAGGTTCAGAACGTTAATGCCTCGCTTCAGGCTCTGATGGCACAGCGTCCAAACCACTCAGGTCTTGTCGTCAGCACATTGTTTACAGAAGTGTCATGCCAGGGAACTCCTTGAAGCTGCCTTTGGGGTGCTCGGTCCCTGGTGGCGGTGGCCAGTAGCAGGCGAACTTTCTTAGCAGCGACCGTTCTGCTTTTGCCCCCTGCTCCCTCTTTTGCTACGCTGTTGGCTCTGTCTCACCACTGCCTCTTCCTCTGAACTATGAAAGTCAGTGGCACGACCTTCATTCCATGTGGGGTCTAGGACATCATCGTCCCCTGCATTGTCTTCCACATAGTCTTCCTCCCTGACCTCCTGTTCGGTCTGCACACTGCAAAAAGACACAGCAGTTGGCACCTGTGTTTCGTCATCATCAGAGATGTGCGGACTCCGATGAGGTGGTATTCCCATGTCCTCATCATCAGGAAACATCAGTGGTTGTGCATCAGTGCATTCTATGTCTTCCACCACTGGGGAAGGGCTAGGTGGATTCCCTTGGGAAACCCTGCCAGCAGAGTCTTCAAACAGCATAAGAGACTGCTGCATAACTTGAGGCTCAGACAATTTCCCTGATATGCATGGGGGTGATGTGACAGACTGATGGGCTTGGTTTTCAGGCGCCATCTGTGCGCTTTCTGCAGAAGACTGGGTGGGAGATAATGTTGTGAACGTGCTGGATCCACTGTCGACCACCCAATTGACTAGCGCTGCTCAGGCCTTACCATCCTTAGAACGGCATTGGGCCCCACCAAATATCGCTGTAAATTCTGGCGGGTACTGGAACCTGAGGTAGTTAGTTCACTATGACGTGTGGCTGTGGCAGAATGGCCACGTCCTCTCCCAGCACCAGGGACGTGCACACATAGGGCTAAAAGGGGGCTTGAGCCCCTGCCCCCTTCTGCCCCTGTCCCTTTAATGCCCCCTTTTTCTTTTTTTTTATTGTCCCTTAAGCCAGGCAAGCAGTGGCAGCCTGTCACAGACCATTTGCACTTTTTTTTTAAAGGCGCTGCCGCCCAGCCTCTGTGCCAGGCCGGGCCCGTGTAGCGCTTTCACACAGATAGTCTCAGTCAGAGTCAGCAGCAAGTCACGTGGTGCGTCGCGCAAGCAGTCTTCTAGAGCAGAGAAGAGCTGCCTGGCGCCTGCAGGGCGAGTGCGACTGCTGCTAATCATTACCGGCGCTGGTGACCGGTCAATCCATCCAGTGAGTCCAGTCTGGTTTGAAGAGCAGAGGTGAGACCTGCACTGCATCGCACCGCCAACTGTCAGTTCCATTCCGGGCCACTAAGCACCCTGCCCTGCTTGTCGCTTGATGCCTGTTAGAGTACATCTGGAAATGTAAAAATCCCAACTAGAATTGCTTTGAAGCGCACACCTAAAGGCATCCTGCAAGTCTCCAATTCCCATATGTGTCATTACTCAGCTTTCCTAGGACCCTACCTGACAAATCTGCAGTGCTAATACACTCCTGCCCTATTCAAGTACATAAAAAGAATGGTCTGAAGTGATGGCAGCCATCTTGGTTATCTACTATCTTTCCCATAGATAAGTTCTGATTACCCAGCTCCATGAGACTCCTGAAGGCCCAATTAATACATAGTAGTTTGGGATATATGGCAGATTTTACCATTCAGTGGTCTGTAAAGAAGTGTGGCAGCTTCAGTAAAGTGAGTGAGTGCCTGGGTCAGTGTCTGCCACAGCTATTAATGACTGCCATCATGGAGACGGTAGTGGCGGGAAAAACGTACCATGGGGGGAGATGTTCTGCTGCCAGCCCAGGCCCATGGAGGTGAAAAATGATAGGCAACAAGCAGGGGCACATTTGGCTGGGAGCAGAACATCTCCCCCATGGTACGTTTTCCGCCACTACCCCTCCATGATGGCAGTCATATAGCTGTGGCAGACAGATGCAGAAGTGGCACTCACTGACTCAGTAATACATTAAGATAGGCTGTCCAAATGTATTACTGAGTCAGTGAGTGCCACTTCTGCATCTGTCTGCCACAGCTATTAATGACTGCCATCATGGAGGGGGTAGTGGCGGGAAAAACATACCATGGAGGGGGGAGAGATGTGCTGCTGCAAGCCCAGGCCCATGGAGGGGGAAAATGTGCCATTGTTGGGTCATGGAGGGGAAGGGGGTTCAATGATTTGCTGCTGCCCTCAAAGGCCCATGGAGGGGTAGAAATGTGACATGGAGGAAGGTGGGAAAGAAATTTAACATGAAGAGGGTGATGTAAAAAGGAGGGGGGTAATGTGACATTAGGCCAGGCGGCATCATTGGCATTGATAGTGGCACAAGGGGGGGTTGCCACTTGATACTGGCACATGGGGGGGTTGCCACTTGATACTGGCACATGGGGGGGTTGCCACTTGATACTGGCACATGGGGGGGTTGGCACTTGTTACTGGCACATGGGGGGGTTGCACTTGATACTGGCACATGGTGGGGTTTGGCACTTGATACTGGCACATGGGGGGTTGGCACTTGATACTGGCACATGGGGGTTTGGCACTTGATACTGGCACATGGTGGGGTTTGGCACTTGATACTGGCACATGGTGGGGTTTGGCACTTGATACTGGCACATGGTGGGGTTTGGCACTTGATACTGGCACATGGGGGGTTGGCACTTGATACTGGCAGATGGGGGGTTTGGCACATAATACTGGCGCATGGGGGGGTTTGGCACTTGAAACTGGCACGTGGAAGGTGGGGTTTGGCACTTGATACTGGCACGATGGGGGAGGGGAGAGGAGAGAGGCACTTATTACTGGCACATGGGGGGGGTGAGAGGCACTTGTTACTGGCACATTATTGGGGGGCACTATGGGGGCTTCTACTGAGGCCAGAAAGAAGGGATATTTTATATGGGGGGCTCTGTGTGGTAGTAGTATTGTCAGGGGGTTTATCTGTTTCTGCAGTATAATATTGGTGACCACAGTGGCACAGTATTGGGGGTAGTAGGATGATTTGTCCAGAAGATGGGAGGATGATGGAAAAGTTGTAAACTAAGATTTTTTTTTTTGTCAAACTGCAGAGAGATGGTGGAAAAATGGTGGTCTGGTCTTAAAGGAGATGAAGAAAGAGAACTTCTACATCAAAGGAGATGTAACTGGATGTGAGAGGTATGTGGGGCTGCTGCGCTGCCAGGCCCATGGAGGGGGAGAAATGTGCCATTAGGGGGGGGGGCCTTTTTTTTTACTTAAGCCCCTGCCCTTCAAAATGTCTGTGCACGTCCCTGCCCAGCACCGGAGGGTCCACTAACACCACCAAGACCGCGTCCGCGTCTCTTACTAGATGTTTTCCTCATTGTTACCGTTAACTAATGAGTTTTAGCATGGCCTGTTGCAGCTTCCCCACTGCCCTGCTACACTGCTTCCAGCTACTGACTGATGGCTGACTGATGCTGCAAGATGAGAATTCAGAGGTGGAAGTGGAGTAGGAGAAGGGGTGTTTTCTGCAACTAATGTAGGTGGTGGTGAAAATCCTGATTGAATGGGGGCCCGCGGTCCTTGGCATTGGTAGCACCTGTGCCATCCCAGGGGACGACTAGCTACCGGCCCTAACAAGGTTCACCCAGTGTGCCGTCACAGAAATTTAGCGTCCCGGCCAAAAGCACTTGTCCATGTGTCAGTCTTTAAGTGGACCTTCCCAATAACTGTGTTGGTCAGGGCACGGGTGATGTTACGGGACACAATTGGTGGTGTAATGCGGGGGTCGCCACACTGGGAAAAATAGTGGCGGCTGGGGACTGAGTAACGAGGGACATCCACCACCATGAGGCTGAGGAAAGCCTCAGTGTCAACAGGCCTAAATAGCAACATTTCCAGGGCCAGCAATTTTTAAAGGTGTGCATTTAGTGCTATTTGCGCTTACTTTCAAAGGCCTGGGTTAAGGACATCTGTCCGCTTGCCTATTTGGTGTGGTCTGCCTTCTCCCTTTTGCCATCCCACAGCCTCTTCCAGCCTGTCACGGTGCTGTGGATCCCTCCCCCTCTGTACTGCTGTCCTTGCTTGGCTTGCCACCTTCCCAGGTTGGGTCAATGATGTCATTGTCCACCACCCCCTCTTCTACTTCCTTACTCGGGTCATCCTCCTGACTTGTGTTGTTGACCTAACTAGACGCTCACTTATTGACAACTGTGTCTCATCCGTATCATCCACCTCATGAAACACTAATTGCCATTCTCCATCGTCATCTTCTTCTGACTGCAGGATGCTGAAGTTTGGGAATCAGTGCACAAGATCTCCTCATGTCCCTCTTTCGGAAGGGTCAGCTCACCTGCAGGCCCTCACCTACAATATTTTAGAGCGTCAGCTCACGTGCAGGCCCTCACCTACAATATTTGAGAGGGTCAGCTCACCTGCAGGCCCTCACCTACAATATTTGAGAGGGTCAGCTCACCAAAAGGCCCTCACCTACAATATTTTAGAGGGTCAGCTCACCTGAAGGCCCTCACCTACAATATTATAGAGGGTCAGCTCACCTGCAGGCTCTCAACTACAATATTTTACAGGGTCAGCTCAGAAACAGGCACTTGCCCATCATTTTTTCAATGGTCAGCTAAGCAGTAGGCACTAGCCCATAATTTTTTGCAATGCTCAGCAACAGGCCCTCGTCCCTAATGTTTTAGGGGGTCACCAGCAGGCCCTTGCTAAAAATGTTTTTGAGGGTCACCAGCAGGCCACCAATCATAATTTTTCAAGGGTGTGTATGATATTCTCCTATATGTGTAATCTATGTGTAATAGAGGGTGTATTGGAGTGCCGGTTCCTTGTAATTTTTGGCAGCCCTTTCACTTAGTGCCAGGGACCTGCACAAGGCTGGAATGGGCTACAGGACAATAGGCAAGCAGCTTGGTGAGAAGGAAACAACAGTTGGCACAATTATTGGAAAATTGAAGAAACACAAGATGACTGTCAATCTTTCTCGGTATGGAGCTCCATGCAAGATCGCGTCTCATGGGGTAAGGATGATTCTGAGAAAGGTCAGAACAGGAGGACCTGGTCAATGACCTGAAGAGAGCTTGGACCACAGTCTCATGATTACCATTAGTAACATACTACGCTGTCATGGATTCAAATCCTGCAGGGCATGCAAGGTCCCCCTACTCACACCAGTACATGTCCAGGCCCGTCTGAAGTTCGCCAATGACCATCTGGATGATTCAGAGGCACGGGAGATGATTATGTGGTCAGATCAGACCAAAATAGAACTTTTTGCTATCACCTCCACTTGCCGTGTTTGGAGAAAGAAGAAGGATGAGTACAACCCCAAGAACACCTTCCAAACCATGAAGCATGGGGGTGGAAACATCATATTTTGGAGGAGTGGGCCAAAATCCCTGCTTCACTGTGTGCAAACTTGGTCAAGAACTACAGGAGATATGTCTGACCTCTTTAATTGCAAGGAAATATTTCTGTACCAAATACTAAGTTCTGTTTTTTTATTGTATCAAATACTTATTTCATGCAATAAAATGCAAAGTAATTATTTAAAAATCATACAATGAGATTTTTTTTTTTTTTTTTTTTAGAACCTATCTCTCACAGTTGAAGTGTACCTATGATGAAAAATTACAGATCTCTCCATACTTTGCAGGTGGGAAAACTTGCAAAATCGCCAGAGTATCAAATCCCCCCACTGTATATTGTTTCACTAATTGATGTAGATAATTGGCTTGATAAAATAATGCATATTATTGTTGAATCTCTATTTTAAAACTTCATTAAGGTAAACAACATTTTTTTAACCCTTTCTACCCCGGGCCAGTTTTCACATTCCTGCCCAGGCCATTTTTTGCAAATATGACATGTGGCACTTTATGTGGTAATAACTTTGAAACACTTTTACTTATCCAGGCCATTCTGAGATTGTTTTAATCATGACTAGTGATGAGTGGCAGGTGAATATTCGAATTTGCGATATTTCGCAAATATTTGGTAGAATATTCATCATATATTGGCGGTTATTTTCTTGATTGCGAAAATCTTCAATGTAATATTTGCATAATGCACACGCAATACAGGTATGGGTCACTATAGCTACATTTTTCAAGCTGCTAGAAGTTTCCTGAGACTGGAGAAAATGGTTGGTATGGCATAACATTGCAATAGCTTTATATGCAGATATATTTACGATCGCGCAAATCGCCAATTAATGATGCACATATTTTTGTGCAATATGTGCAACTTCACTTTTTAGCGGGTCATTTACATATTAGTGATTGGTGCATTGAGTATTGTTGTGAACTTGTGACATCACAGCACTATTTATGTATGTGTGTATGTAGCATACATACATATATACAATACTATGTATGTAGCATGTATGTATGGACAGCAGAACCTATCACACTACCTAACACCCAGCACAGCTACACCATATCACAATCTAACCTACACCGACTATCTCCCACTAACTATCTGTATTATACAGTTGCAAGAAAAAGTATGTGAACCCTTTGGAATGATATGGATTTCTGCACAAATTGGTCATAAAATGTGATCTGATCTTTATCTAAGTAAAAAAAAATAGACATTCACAGTGAGCTTAAACTAATAACACACAAAGAATTAAATGTTACCATGTTTTTATTGAACACATCATGTAAACATTCACAGTGCAGGTTGAAAAAGTATGTGAATCCTTAGACTACTGACATCTCCAAGAGCGAATTGGAGTGAGGTGTCAGCCAACTGGAGTCCAATCAATGAGATAAGATTGGAGGTGTTGGTTACAACTGACCTGCCCTATAAAAGACACACACCAGTTCTGGGTTTGCTTTTCCCAAGAAGGATTGCCTGATGTGAATGATGCCTCGCAGAAAAGAGCTCTCAGAAGACCTACGATTAAGAATTGTTGACTTGTATAAAGCTGGAAAGGGTTAGAAAAGTATCTCCAAAAGCCTTGCTGTTCATCAGTCCACAGTAAGACAAATAGCCTATAAATGGAGAAAGTTCAGCACTGCTGCTACTCTCCCTAGGAGTGGTCGTTCTGTAAAGATGACTGCAAGAGCATAGCGCAGACTGCTCAATAAGGTGAAGAAGATTCCTAATGTGTCAGCTAAAGACTTACAAAAGTCTCTGGCATATGCTAACATCCTTGTTAGTGAATCTACGATACAAAAAACACTAAACAATAATTAATTTCATGGGCGGATACCACAGAGGAAAGCCACTGCTGTCCAAAAAAAACATTGCTGCACGTTTACAGTTTGCACAAGAGCACCTGGATGTTCCACAGCAGTACTGGCAAAATATTCTGTGGACAGATTAAACCAAAGTTGAGTTGTTTAGAAGAAACACACAACACTATGGCCATGATTTATCATACCTTCACTCCAGAATTCTGGCATCAAAAAGTCCCAAAATAGGGCATTTGCGACTTTTCACACTCATTTGCGCATAATTTTGCGACTTTTTTACATGTGTACACCACTCACTCCAGTTTTGTAAAAATGGGCGTGGTTAGCCATGTTAATGAGTTTCACTCCAGATATATCATTGGGACTTTTTTAAAAAGTCGCAAAAAAGTCCCAATTTCACTCCAGTGAGGACCATGCTTATCTTCTGCGACTTTTTAATAGAACATGCGACTTTTTTGTAAATATGTGCGACTTTTGTAAAGCCGTTTACTGAAGGACGAACTGCTGCCATCAAACCACATTTATCACAGTATTAAAGGACCATTAATAAATCTGACTGAGCCAAAAGTGACTTTGGACTTATGTGAAATTGGAGTAAGATGGAAGTGTAATGATAAATCTGGCCCAATGTGTGGAGAAAAAGAAGCACAGCACACCAACATCAAAACCTCATCCCAACTGTGAAGTATGGTGGTGGGGGCATCATGGTTTGGGGCTTCTTTGCTGCGTCAGGGCCTGGACAGATTGCTATCATCAAAGGAAAAATGAATTCCCAAGTTTCTCAAGACATTTTGCAGGAGAACTTAAGGTCACCTGTCTACCAGCTGAAGCTCAACAGAAGATCGATGTTGCAACAGGACAACAACCCAAAGCATAGAAGTAAATCAACAACAGAATGGCTTAAACAGAAGAAAATACGCCTTCTGCAGTGACCCAGACAGAGTCCTGACCTCAACCCGATTGAGATGCTGTGGCATGACCTCAAGAAAGCGATTCACACCAGACATCCCAAGAATATTGCTGAAAAGAGGAATGATCAAGAATTTCTCCTGACCGTTGTGCACGTCTGATCTACAACTACAGGTAACGTTTGGTTGAAGTTATTGCTGCCAAAAGAAAGTTCAACCAGTTATTAAATCCAAGGGTTCACATACTTTTTCCGCCTGCACTTTGAATGTTTACATGGTGTGTTCAATAAAACATGGTAACATTTAATTCTTTGTGTGTTATTAGTTTAAGCAGTGATTGTCTATTGTTGTGACTTAGATGAAGATCAGATCACATTTTATGACCAATTTGTGCAGAAATCCATATCACTCCAAAGGGTTCACATACGTTTTCTTGCAACTGTATATACTGAATAAGCTAACTAACTAACTAACTAACTAACTAACTGTCTAATGTAATGTGACACAGGAAAGCAGAGAGCACAGCAATGACACTGCTGTCTCTCTCAGAACTGTAATAAACTGTAGAAAATGGCTGTGGGGAGGCTCTTATATACTAAAAGGGTAGGTAACTTTCCTATTGGTTGCTAGGGATGTTGCTAAGCTCAGACAAAGACATTGCAGCCTTCTCATTGGCCCACAAGCAAAAAGGGAGATTACTGATGAAAAAAAAAGTAGAATCTTCGAAAATACGAATATATATCACTATATTCTAAATTGAGTTGAGCGAACAGCTGGATGTTAAGGTTTGAGAAGTTTGGCCGAACTTCACAAAAATGTTCGGGTTCGGGATCCGAACTCGACCCGAACGTCACCCCGAACCCGAACCCCATTGAAGTCAATGGGGACCCGAACTTTTGGGCACTTAAAAGGCTGTAAAATAGCCCAGGAAAGGGCTAGAGGGCTGCAAAAGGCAGCAACGTGTAGGTAAATCCGCTGCAAACAAATGTGGATAGGGAAATTAATTAAAATAAAATAAATAAAAAATAACCAATATCAATTGGAGAGAGGTCCCATAGCAGAGAATCAGGCTTCATGTCACCCACCAATGGAAAAGGCCACTTTCAGTTTTTTAGGCCCCAGCACCCAGAAAGAGGAGAGAGGTAGCATAGTAGAGAATCAGGCTTTATGTCCCCCCACAATGGAAAGGCCACTTTTACTTATTCAGGCCCCAGCACCCAGACAGAGGAGAGAGGTCCCATAGCAGAGAATCAAGCTTCATGTCACCCACCAATGGAACAGGCAACTTTCAGATAATTAGGCCCCGGCACCAAGACAGAGGAGAGAGTTCGCATAGCAGAGAATCAGGCTTCATGTCAGCCACCATTGGAACAGGCCACTTTACGATATTTAGGCGCCTGACACCCAGACGGGGTTCATTCAACTTTGGGTTGCCCCGCAATATAATGGTAAAATTAAAAAAAGAGGATTGAATGAAGAAGTGCCCTGGAGTCCAAGAATATATAGTTGAGGGAAGGTAGTTATAAATGTCTAATCTGCACAAGGGATGGACAGGTCCTGTGGGATCCATGCCTTATTAATTTTTATCAACGTCAGCTTGTCAATGTTGGCTGTGGACAGGCGGGTGCGTTTGTCTGTAATGACGCCCCCTGCCGTGCTCAATACACGTTCAGACAAAACACTGGCCACCGGGCAGGCCAGCACCTCCAAGGCATAAAAGGCATAGCTCTTGGCAAGGTGGACAATTTGGAGACCCAGAAGTTGAATGGGGCCGAACCATCAGTCAGTACGTGTAGGGGTGTGCACACGTACTGTTCCACCATGTTAGTGAAATGCTGTCTCCTGCTAACACGTTCCATATCAGGTGGTGGTGCAATTAAATGTGGCGTGATGACAATACTTTTCCACATCTCTGCCATGCTAACCCTGCCCTCCGAGGAGCTGGCCGTGACACAGCTGCGTTGGTGACCTCTCGCTCCTCCTCTGTCTTCACCTTTGGCTTCCACTTGTTCCCCTGTGACATTTAGGAATGCTCTTAATAGCGCGTCTACCAACGTGCGCTTGAACTCGCGTATCTTCCTATCACGCTCCAGTGCAGGAAGTAAGGTGGACAGATTGTCTTTGTACCGGGGATCAAGCAGGTTGGCAACCCAGTAGTCTGCACACGTTAAAATGTGGGCAACTCTGCTGTCGTTGTGCAGGCACTGCAGGATGTAATCGCTCATGGGTGCTAGGCTGCCCAGAGGTAAGGACAAGCTCTGTGGGAGGCGTCCTCTGTGGGAGGCGTATCGTCATCGTCCTCTGTTTCCCCCCAGCCATGCACTAGTGATGAGCCCTTACTAGATGTTTTCCTCATTGTTACCGTTCACAAAATAAGAAAAAAATTATTTAGCCCAATGTATTGAATTCAAATTCAGGCCTTTTTTTACAGGCACCTAACACTATCTGGCTATCTATTTATGTACCGTATCACACTAATCCAGGCACAGCAGTAACCACTGATTTAGGGGAATATCAATTGTAGGCCTAGTATTTAGGCCCTGGATGTAAGGTATCCTTTTACGGACAGATTTACACTTGGAGATGCACAGTAGCGTGTTAAAAAATATATAGGATTATGCTTTCAGCACTTGTATTTTAACACTTTGTGTAATATACCCTTTAACGGAAAGAAATACACTTAGAGATTCAAAACAGTGTGTGCAAATGTAGAGGATTATGCTGTATTTTAACACTTACTGTAATATACCCTTTAACGGAAATAAATACACTTGAAGATGCACGGTGGCGTGTGAAGTTATTGAAGATGACCCTATCAGCACTTGTATTTACACCTTGAGTGTATTATACCCTTTTACAGACAGAAATACACTGTGAGATGCACAATACTGCGTGCAAATTTAAAGGATTATGCTTTCAGCAATTGTAAATTAACACTTTGTGTAATATACCATTTTACAGAAAGAAATACACTTGGAGATGCACGCTGAGTGTAATATACCCTTTTACGGACAGATTTACACTTGGCCTGCAACAGCTGGAACACCAGATTTTGGGAATTGCTATTTTGGCAATTGAATTTCACCCCAGAACAAAATATTTCCTTTGACGGATACTATTAAACTACTTGTCCAGCCATAGCTAGAACACCAGATTTACTGTGTTTCTATTTTTGCAACTGAATTTCACCCCAAAAAATAATATATCCTTTGACGGACACTATGAAACTTGTCCAGTCACATCTGGAACACCAGATTTATGGTATTGCTGTTTTGGTAATTGAATTTCACCCTAGAACAAAAGCTATCCTTTGACGGACACTATAAAACTTGTCCTCCCACAGCAGAAACCACTGATTTAGGGTATTGCTATTTTGGAAATTGAATTTCACCCCAGAAAAAAAAAAAATTCTTTGCCAGACAGTATTACACTTGGCTAGCCACAACTGGAACACCAGATTTACGGTATTGCTATTTTGGTAATTGAATTTCAACCCAGAACAAAATATATCCTTTGACGGATACTATTAAATACTTGTCTAGCCACAGCTAGAACACCAGATTTACTGTATTTCTATTTTTGCAAATTAATTTCACCCCAGAAAATAATATATCCTTTGATGGACACTATGAAACTTGTCCAGTCACAGCTGGAACACCAGATTCACGGTATTGCTATTTTGGTAATAGAATTTCAACCCAGAACAAAATATATCCTTTGATGGATATTATTAAACTACTTGTCCAGCCACAGCTAGAACACCAGATTTACTATATTTCTATTTTTGCAACTGAATTTCACCCCAGAAAATAATATATCCTTTGACGGACACTATGAAACGTATCCTGTCACAGCTGGAACACCAGATTTACGGTATTGCTATTTTGGTTATTGAATTTCAACCCAGAAAAAAAGCTATACTTTTACAGAAACTATAAAACTTGTCCAGCCACAGCTGAAACCACTGATTTTGGGTATTGCTATTTTGGAAATTGAATTTCACCCCAGAAAAAAATATATATATTCTTTGTCAGACAGTATTACACTTGGCTAGCCACAGCTGGAACACCAGATTTAGGGGATTGCTATTTTTTTAAGTGAATTTCAACTCTCAATAAAATATAGAAAATTCTATCCTTAGTCTCTAGGGGTGACAATAAGCACAGCCAAGCCCCTGATAGGATATAGCAAAAAAAAATAAAAAATACTGTTGGTGGCAGCTTGTTCTGGCGTACCACAAGACACAAAATGGCCGCCGATCACCACAGAAAAAAGTGACAGAAAAACGCTCCGGGCAGCCTGAAAACAGTGAGAAATTAACTAGCAGAAGTTGAATGATTTACAGCTGTAGATCGATCACTTCATTAAGTGTTTTTGCTGAGTTAATCCCTGCCTAATCTCGCCCTAACTGCAGCTGCATCCTATTCCTACACTAATCAGAGCAGAGTAACGTGCGGCACGACGTGACTTCAGCTTAAATAGAGGCTGGGTGACATGCTGCACTTGGCCAATCACAGCCATGCTAATAGACAAAATAATAGGCATGGCTGTAATGGCATCTTTGGGTAAGTAATATGATGCTTGTTGATTGGCTGCTTTGCAGGCTTTCAAAATGCGCCATAGAAATCGCCGAACAATGAACACGAACTTTTACGTAAATGTTCGGGTTCGGGTCCATGTTACGAACACCCCAAAATTTGGTATGAACCCGAACTATACAGTTTGGGTTCGCTCATCCCTAATTCTAAATATTCACAATTTCTCAAAGTTGAGATATTCACGATTAAAATTCGCAATTTGAATATTTGCGCCCAACACTGCTCGTGACACATTGTACTTTATGACAATGGAAAATTTGAGTAAATATATTTTTCCTTTATTTATACAAAAAAAATCCACAATTTTCTAAATTTGAATTTCTATACTTTTAAGACAGATAGTAAAATAGTTATCAGTCATCATTTCCCATAGGTCTGCTTTATGTTGGCATCATTTTGTAAATGTCATTTCATTTTTTTAGGATGTTACAAGGCTTAGAAATTTAGAAGCCATTTTTTTAAATTTTCAACAAAATTTCCAAAACCATTTTTTAAGCACCAATTCAGATACCCATAAATGATCACATTTTATAAACTACACCCCTCACATTATTTAATACTTATCTTACAAACACTGTTAACCCTTTAGGTGTTCCACAAGAATTAAAGGACATTGGAGGCAGAATTTCAAAATTACATTTTTTATGCAGATTTTTCATGTTCATTTTTTTCTTGCAACATAACAAGGGTTAACAGCAAACTAAACCTCAATATGCATTACTCTGATTCTGTAGCTTACAGAAATACCCCATATGTGGTAGTAAACTGCTCTATGGTCACGTTGCCGTGGTCAGAAGTAAAGGAGCGCCATATGGATTTTTTTAGGCAGATTTTGTTAGAATGTTTTTTTAGGCACCATTTTGTATTTGAAGAGATCCTGACATACCCCTTCAATGTAACCCCTCAAAATGTGACCCCATTTTGGAAACTACATCCTTCAAAGAATATATTAATGGGGGTACTGAGCACTTTGACCTCCTAAGCGTTTTACGGAATTTGAAGTCACTTGGCTGTGAAAATGTTTAATTTCTTCCAATAAAATGTTGCTTTAGCCCCAAATTTTTCATTTTCACAAGGGGTAACAGGAGAAAAAACACCCCAAAATTTGTTACCCATTTTCTCCTGAATACAGCAACACCCCATATGTGGTGGTAAACTGCTGTGGGGCCACATGGTAGGGCTCAGAAAGGAAGGAGCGCCATATGGCTTTTGCAGCGCAGATTTTGATGGATTAGTTTACAGGTGCAATTGGTTTTTATTTTTTTATATTTTTATAGAGCAGGTTGTTACGGATGTGGCTATTTTCAATGTATTGATTTTTTTTTTTTTTTGTTGTTGTTTTGGTGTGCATATGCCTTTTTGATCGCTTGGTATTACACTTTTGTGAGGGAAGGTGTCCAAAAAATGGCTGTTTTGGCACTGTTTTTTTGTTTTATTTTTTACTGCGTTCACCTGACAGGGCGGATCATGTGAAATTTTTATAGAGCTAGTCGATATGCACTCGGCAATACCTAATATGTATACTTTTCTTTTTTTTCCTATTTTTTTTTTCAAAATTATTACTTAATTATGTGAAAAGAAGGCTTTTTTTACTTTAAACTTTATTTATTTTTATTTTACAAAACTTTATTTCAACTTTTTTTTTACTTTTTTTTACCCCACAACTTCTGGGTGTCTGATCCCATGTACAATGCATTACAATACATACATTACACTGTGTAATTCACTTACAGTCATCCTGCTTGTGAGATCCAGGGGGCTGGATCTCACAGGCTTACAGGGAAGGCAGCCACACTGCCTAAGGAAGGCACTAGGCTGCTGCCCCAGCTATAGGGTCCCTGTCACAGCAGCGTGGACACCGGATGGGGAGGGAGCTCCCTCCATACACCCTGCACATGCCGCAGTCAGCGCTGACCATGGCATGGTGAGGGTTAATGCGCCAACATCAATGATTTCACTGATGCCGGCGCATACAGCAGGGGTCCGGCTAACGTGAACAGCCGGTCCCCTGCAGCTGATCAGGCGGGCAAAGCTCCTGCACCCGCCCAATCAGCGTGCCATAGTACTATGCCGCTGCACGGGAAGTCACTTCCCGCAGCGCCGATTTATTACAGCGCTGGTCGGAAAGGGGTTAATGAACTTGTTGCTTATATAAAGAGAAAAACATGCACACATTTTGTTTTTTTTCTATATTTTATAAATGGGAGCAAACATATTTAGTAGTAGCAATATTTTAGGCTTTATCTTAAGGTTGATTAGTTTGTTTTGTTCATATACTTGATGGACTAAAGTTTCAACAAGTTACAAAATAAAAATATATTATTTTCAATTTTTTTTAACTTTATCTTTTGTCCCTTAAAAAATTCATTTTAGAAAGCCTTAGATGAGGGTTTTTCAATGCTAATATTTCTTGTGTTTGAATGTCATAAGGAAGGTCAATTTACTTGACATATACAATAAATCATTCTATATCAATATGTTGCACCACTAGTCAATTGTTACCTCTGCTTCTGGGTCATATAATTACCATTTTAAATTAAAAAATGGAGACTTTATAAGGTCAATCTATTTTCAGGCATATAAAGCCTTATTATTGATTCTGGCTAGTTAGTTGCACACCACCAGTGGAAATAGTGGTACACAACATAAAAGGTAACTAATGTGATGAGACATAACTTCATATTTCTCTTTTGTACTAATAAATACATAAAAGACTCAAATATGCAGTATAAAGTAACTGCAGGTTTTAATGGACCATTCATGTGTAGCTTATTTATATCTGTGCCTTACTGGCAAATTAATGAATAAACATATTTGTAATGACATAAGACAGTTTAGAGGTTAGCTATCGTAGTCTAAGATTTTCAAGAGTTCCTTTGAAATTTGAGATGAGCAAAGTTTAGAAAAATTTGATTTGGATGATTTGCCAAAGTTTGTCAAGAAATTCAATTTGTTCCAAATTAATTTGTCACAAATCGTTATAAATCTAGTATTCCCAGGCCCCTCTGCCTAATCATATTCATCCTACTCGGTGGCCTAATCTCAGCGTGAAGGCTTAGAACTTAAACAGCAGGGAGAGTGCAGGGAGCCTGTAGGGAGAGTGCAGAGAGAGTATATTGCCTTGTGCATTATGTTATAGTGCACCTACATTCATAGTTAATTTTTTCTGTAGGTACTGTGCAGTCAGCATTACAGGCAGTTGTAGTCTACATCACTGTTCATCTCTGGACAAAGGTGGCCCCATAACAAAGTGGGTATGGGGGAAACAGAAGTGGCAGGAACAGGGACAATAGTGGCCCATGACAGAGTGGGGAAGGGGGCAACAGTAGTGACATACAGCACAAAATAGTGGCAGATCATAGTAGCAGCAGAACCAAACAACAGCAGTGTGATAGCAAGGCCCAATAGCATGCATATCCTTTTAAAAAAATTTAACATGTACATATCAGTAGTAGGGATGAGCAGACCCATGGATATTCAGGTTCGATGGATTCAGCTGAACTTTCAAAGTTTGGTTCGGGGACCCAAAATTGAAATGAACTTAACAACGAACCTGAACGCCATAGAAGTCAATGGGGACCCAAACATTGGTGCTATTAAATGGCTATAAAATTGTCGTAGTAATGGCTAAAGTGCTGCAAAAGGAAGCAAAATGGGGGTAAGAGCAGGACAATTGCCCAGCAAACAAAATGGAAAATGACTTAAAATAACTTAGTATAGAAAATATATAAAATAATAATCGTGAACCGGGAGGCGGACATCCAAGTGGCATAGGAGGTTAAGGAGGTGGTGGATGTGGCGGTGTAGGTGGAAGAGGAGGTAGCCAACACTGTTTTTGTGTTTTATTTATTTATTTTTTTCCTTTAATATTTATTTATTTTTTATGTATTTATTTTTCTTTGGGGAAGCCCCAAAACATTATGAAATGGCAAACAGAACTGCAATGTAATATAAAAATGGCTGGCTGGCCAATATAACAAATTATAATTTTGATCCAGGAGATGGAGGACCGAGTGGAGTAGGAGGTGGACATGGCGGTGTAGGTGGAAGAGATGGAGGAGGTAGCCAACACTGTTTTTGTGTTTTTTATTTTAACATTGGGAAATGGCAAACAGAATAATGCTAGTGTATAACAATGGCTGGGTGCGGACGGTATACCTCCCTAATCTGCTCAAGGTATGGACAAGTCCTGTGGGATCTATGCCTGGTTCATTTTAATGAATGTGAGCTGGTCCACATTGGCTATTAATAGGGGATCAGTCTGTCCGTGATCACTCCCCCTGCCGTGCAGACCACACAGTCGGACAATACACCTGCCGTAGGGTAGGTCAGCACCTCCAAGGCAAAAAGAGCAAGCTCAGGCCATGTGTCCAATTTAGAGACCCAGAAGTTAAATGGGGCAGACCCATCAGTCAGTACATGCAGATGTGTGCACATGTACTGTCCCACTATGTTGCTGAAATGCTGCCTCCTGCTAATACTGTCGATATCAGATGGTGGTGCTGGATGTTGTGGCGTGCTGACAAAGGTTTTCCACATTTTGGCCATGCTAATCCTCCCTTCTGAGGTGGTGCTGGTGCCCCAGGTGGTTACCTGTCAGATGGGAACGCCATCAGTAGCGTGTCTACCAGTGTCCGCTTGTATTCACACATCTTATAATCATGCTCCAGTGATGGAAGTAAGAACGGCACTTTCTCCTTGTAGCAGGGCTCCAGCAGGGTGGCCACACAGTAATTAGCACTGGTTAGAATCAGGGAAACTCTGTGGTCATTGAGCAGGCACTGCAGCATGTAGTCGCTCATGTGTGCCAGGCTGCCCAGGGGCAGCGACAAGCTGTCCTCGGTGGGAGGTATATTGTTTGTGTCCTCTGTATACCCCCAGCCATGCTCCAGTAATGCCCGTGAGCTGCTTTGGATGCCATCGTGCTGTGAACATGGTTCCTCCACCTCATCATCATCATCCTTCTTATCCTGCAAAACTACGCCCTGGCTAGACAGTTGTGTACCTGGCCACTGTTGGTGCAGAGACCCATCCTCCGAGCCACTTGCAGATGACTGGCCTGATAACCGTGTGAATGATCCCTTTTCCTCCTCCTCTTCCTCCTAGCCACCACTTTATCCATCATCGCCTGAAGCGTTTTTTCAAGGAGGTATAGAAGTGTGATAGTAACGGTGATGGCGGTCTTATCAGCGCTGGCCATGTTGGTGAAGTACTTGAAACAGCGCAACACAGCACACAAGTCCCACATGGAGTTCCTCTTGTTGATGGGGAAGTGGTTCTGTTCTGCAGAGCGACTCACTCATGTGTCCTGCAGCTGAAACTCCACTATCACCTGCTGTTACTTGCAGCATGTACAAGGTGGAGTTCCACCTTGTGGGGACGTTGCATATGAGGTGGTGGGTGGGAAGGCAGAAGTTATGCTGCAGCGCAGACAAGCGAGCGGCAGCAGGGTGAGAACGCCAAAACTGCAGCAGCATTGACATCTCAAGGTATTTCTTCAGGAACCTCTGAACCACCAAATTCAGCACATGCGCCATGCAAAGGATGTGCATCAAACCGGCTAGGCCCAGAGCTGCTATGAGATTTTGCCCGTTATCACACAACACCAAGCCGGGATTTCGGCTCAGCGACACCAATGACTCATCAATGACGGGAAGTTCGGGTTCGCCAGATTCAGCCGAACTTCATCGCAAAGTTCGAGTTTGGGACTTGAACTTGACCCCAAACCTTAACCCCATTTAAGTCAATGCGGTCCCGAACTTTGGGGCACTAAAATTGTTCTAAAAGAGTCATGGAAAGGGCTAGAGGGCTGCAAAAGGCACCACAATGTGAGTAAGAGCATGACAAGTTCCCTGGAAACAAATGTGGAAAGGGAAATGACTTAAAATAAAATAAATCAAAATTTTAATTAATATTCTTGAACTAGGAGCAGGAGGTCCAAATGGAGTAGGAGGTTGAGGAGACTCTTTTTTATTTTATTTAATTTGGGTATACCACAAAACATTGTGGAATATATCAAATAAAATAAAGAGAATGTGCGCTGAAGTATAACAATGGCTGTGTGAGGCCGGTATACATGTCTATTCTGTACAAGGTACAGACAAGTCCTGTGGGATCCATGCCTGGTTCATTTTAATTTTATTGAACGTGAGCTTGTCCACAATGTCTGTGATAACGCCCCCTGCCGTGCTAAATACACATTCAGACAGGGCAGGCCAGGTGCAGGGCAGGCCAGCATCTCCAAGGCATAAAGGGCAAGCTCCGGCCATGTGCCCAATTTGGAGACCCAGAAGTTAAATGGGGCAGACCCATCAGTCAGTACGTGTAGGCGTGTGCACTCATACTGCTCTACCATGTTGCTGAAATGCTGCGTCCTGCTAAGACATTGCATATCAGCTGGTGGTGAAAGTACTTGTGGCGTGGTGACAAAGCTTTTCCACATTTCTGCCATGCTAACCCTGCCTTCTGAGGTGCTGACGGTGCCCCGGCTGCGTTGGCGACTTCTTCCTCCTCCTCTGCCTTCGCCTTGTGCTTCCACTGGCCCCCTGCTGTCAGGTGGGAATGCCATCAGCAGCTCGTCTACCAGTGTGCACTTGTAGTCGCGCATCTTCCGATCATGCTCCAGTGTGGGAATTTAGGACGGCACGTTGTCCTTGTAACGGGGATCCAGCAGGGTGGTCACCCACTAATTATCACAATTTAGAATGTGGGCAACTCTGAGTTCGTTGCGCAGGCACTGCAGCAAGTATTTGCTCATGTGTGCCAGGCTTCCCAGAGGCAACAACAAGCTGTCCTCTGTGGGAGGTGTATCGTCTGTGTCCTTGGTATCCCCCCAGCCACGCTGCAGTGATGGCCCTGTAGATAGCACCATCAATAATTGCTGTAGTTTGAAGATTGAACAACACCAAGTACACCAGAATAGTCATGAGCGGCATAGGCAATATTCAAATTCACGATATTTAGCAAAGTTTTTGCCAAATATTTACCCCAAATTCGAGAATTTGTGATCTCCAGTCATTATTAACTTGATTGAGAAAATCGGCATTGTAATATATTTGCAACAAAAATTCACGATTAGAATATTCGTGATCAACACTAAGGTGTAGGCAACTTTCCTATTGGCTGCTAGGGATGTTGCTAAGTGCCGATATTCATGATATATTTGCGACTAGATTATTTGCGATTCAACACTATTCGCGAATCCGAATATATAGCACTATATTCTAAATATTCGCAAATTCTCAAAGTGGCGATATTCACGATTAAAATTGACGATTCGAATATTTGCCCTCAACACTACACCAGAAATCTTCCCTAATCTCTCCCTCACAGCAGCAGCATCCTATCCCTACACTGAGAAGAGCAGAGTGACTTGTGGCGCTATGTGACTCCAGCCTATATAGAGGCTGGGTCACATGCTGCACTTGGCCAATCACAGCCATGCCATTAGTAGGCATGGCTGTAATGGCTTCTAAAGGCAGACTAGTGAAACGTTTGTTTTGGGTTCGGGTCCAGGTACCAAAATCCCTAAAGTTTGGTACGAACCCGAACTATACAGTTCGGGTTCGCTCAACCCTAGTTGTGGATTTTTCCCCCAAACAGAGGAGTTTCAGAACAGCCTCCTGTCGTTTCCCCCTGGCTTTGCTGAAGTTGGTAGTGCTGGTGTTATGCTGATTGGATGAGGAGGTGGTAGAGGAGGAAGTGGAATAGGAGGAGGAGGCAACAGGAGGTACCGAGAAATGTCCTGCAATCCTCGGTGGTGGTAAGACATGCGTCAAACGGCTTTCTGCCTCGTGCCCGGCCATTACTACATTTAGAGAGGGGGCAGACAGGGAGATATAATGTTCCTGCACATGCTTACTGGTCTATGTATCAGTGGTTATGTGGACCTTGTCACTGATGGAGTTGCGCATCGCACATCTGATTTTGTCCACCATTTGTTTGTGCAGGGCAGGGATGGCCCATCTGGAAAAGTAGTTGTGGCTGGGAACCATGTACTGTGGGACAGCCACCACCATAAGGTTTTTAAAAGTATCCGTCTCCACCAGACAGAATGGTAGCATTTCAAAGGCCAGGAATTTGGAAATGCTGGCATTCAGGGAAAGGGCTCCAGTGTTTGGGGGATAGACAGATGAATGCTTCCATGGAAAAGTGTGGGGATGCTCGGTGACACTTCTGTTAGTGGTGCTGTAATATTCTCTCTTTGCGAGGAGCCAGGTGGCCCTGTTGCTCCAGAGGGGGAGGAAGAGGCTGAGAGCATAGCAAAAGAGGGAGCAGGGGGAGCCTCAGATCTTTTGTGGTTTTTCAGATGTCTACTCCACTGCAGCTTGTGCTTTGCTTTTAAATGCATGGTCATAGAGGTGGTCCTCAGGTATAGAACATTTATGCTTTGCTTCAGTCTCAGCGTTCAAAACCACCTGTGTCTTGTCGTTAGCACACTGCCTGAAGAACTACCACACCAGGGAACTTTTTTGAGCTGGCCTTAATGTGCTCACTCCCTCTGCGTGGTGGGCAGTAGCAGGCTCTGTGTGGCCACCACCTTTTCCAACTAACTGCACACATAACTCGGATGTCCTCAGATGACCTCATCATCCTTCACATCATTTTTCACCCCCTGCCCTCCTTGCCACTCTGCACACTGCAGAAAGCCGCAGCAGTCGACACCTATGCTTTGTCATCATCATCAGAGACGTGCTGTGGTGGACCTCCCACGTCCTCATGCTCCAACATAGGTGGGTGGGCATCAGTGCACTCAAACTCTACCACTTCTGGGGCCGGGCTAGGTGGATGGCCCACGGAACCCCCACCAGCAGAATAATCAAAAAGCATAACTGACTGCTGTATGATTTGGGGTTAGGCTGATGTGCAAGGGAGTGAGATGGAAGACAGATGCCCATGAGCCGTACTTTCAGCAGGTTAGCGGGTGAAAGACAATGTGCGGGAATATGAGTCAGCCATCCAATCTAATACAACCGCTAATTCTTCTGCCCTCACCATTCGTACGGCAATATTTGGGCCTACAAAATGATGCAGAACATCCTGTCGTCTTCATGCACCAGAGGAAGTTATTTCATTTGGGCGCGTAGCTGGCATAGATCGACAATGTCCTCTCCCTGCAGCAGGAGCTCCACCACCACCAACAACAGAGGCACCATGGCCACGTCCCCTATTTGATGCTCTCCTCATTCTTTGAGGACACCTACAAAATTGAAAGCCAGATTAACTATTGCATTTCAGTGTCACAGATACAAAGGAGGTGTACCTTACCCCCAAAAATGGGTATTTCACCCACAGAATTAACAGACAGATTAACTATTGTATTTATGTGTCAAGGATGCAAAGGAGGTGTTTTGAGCCCCCAAAAAATGGGTTTATGTCATGGACAGAATAAACTGACAGAATAACTATTCTATTACAGTGTCAAGGATGCAAAGAAGGTGTTTTGCACCGCAAAAAATAGGTTTATGTCACCTACAGAATTAATAGACAGATTAACTATTGAATTTTTGTGTCAAGGATGCAAAGGAGTTGTATCTCACTCCAACAAAATGGGTTTATGTCACCCACAGAATTGACAGACAGATTAACTATTGTTTTTCTATATCACTGTTGCAAAAGAGGTGTATCTCACCCCAAATAATGGGTTTATGTAACCGACAGAATTAAAAAACAGATTAGCTGTTGCAGTTCTATGGAGGCAAAGGGGGTGTTTTGAGACCCAAAAAATGGGTTTATGTCACCGATAGAATTAACAGACAGATTAACTATTGTATTTCTGTGTCACGGATGCAAAGGAGGTGTTTTTCACCCTAAAAAATTGTTTTATGTCACCTACAGAATCAACAGACAGATTAACCATTACATTTTAGTGTAACGGGTGCAAAAGATTTGTATTTCACCCAAAAAAATGGCTATAGTTCACCGAGAGAATTGACAGCCAGATTAAGTATTGCATAGTGATGAGCAAGCATGCTCGGCCGAGTATCGGTTCGGCTCGAGCATTGATATGCTCGGCGCTAGGCTTTACTCGGCCGAGCACCATGTGTATTCATCGCATTGCTCAAGTCTCCTCCCGCATGTTTGGCGCCTTCTAAGCAGCCATAGAAGGTCCAGGTAAGTATTTCCCCTCAGTGTAAGGCCATAGCTATATTAGCTGTAAGCCTTACACTGATTGTCTGGCCGGAACACATGATATCATTTCATATAAGAGCTTAGATCCGAAGCTCGGCTCATTCAGAGTCAGCAAGAGCAGACAGTAGGCAGGGACAGATAGTATTTTGCTCTAAACTTACTGATTTCACTCCAAAAACCTTATTGAAAGACCTAACAGACCTTTTAAAGACTAGAGTATGTTTTTGACAGCAGAGCAGCACCTTTTTTTTTTAGAAGGGGATTGCTTCAGCACTATCAGGGACAGGCATCACCAGGAAGGTACAGATAGTGCAGGGCTTGAAAATCCCTTTTTTAAACTTCTAAAAGACAAAAAGATTTCATATTAGTGACATCTGTTGGGCAGATATTATAAAAAGGTGCTTATTCACTACTGTGTGCTTGGTACTGAGATATACACTCCACCATCAAAAAGCAGTGTGTTGGGCAGACATTAAATAATGGGGCATATTCACTACAGTGTGCCTGCTACTGAGATATACACTGCACCATCAGAGAAATTATTTGTTCTGGGCAAATTAACCTAACTTGTGCCACATCTGTGTGTGTGTGTTCAATCCACAATACATTTCATTTGGAACAAATTTGTATCCAATATAGAACTATATATAGAAATACACATTGTATATTGTCAAAATTACATGATCTCTGGGCTAGTGTAGTGCTGAAAATATGTATTTTTCTGTATCCAGTACCTTACTGGGAGCCAATACAGTGTGTATTGTAAAAATTACATTATCTATGGGCTAGTGTAGTGCCAAAAATCTTTATTTCTCTGTATCCAGTACATTACAGCAAGCCAATACAGTGTGTATTGTCAAAATTACATTATATCTGTCCTAGTGTAGTGCCAAAAAATCTGTATTTTTCTGTATCTGGTACCTTACTGGAAGCCAATAGAGTGTGTATTGTCAAAGTTACATTACCTCTGGCCTAGTGTAGTGCCAAAAATCTGTATTTCTCTTTATCCAGCACCTTACTGGAAGCCTATACAGTGTGTATTGTAAAAATGTAATTGTCTGTGGCCAAGAGTAGTGCCGAAAATTAGTATTTTTCTGTCACCAGTACATTATAGCAAGCCAATAAAGTGTGTATTGTAAACATTTCATTATCTATGGCCTAGTGTAGTGCCGAAAATTTGTATGTTTCTGTCTCCAGTACATTATAGCAAGCCAATACAGTGTGTACTGTAATAAATTCATTATCTGTGGCCTAGTGTAGTGCCAAAAATTTGTATTTTTCTGTCTCTAGCACATTACAGCAAGCCAATACAGTGTGTATTGTAAAAATGTTATTATCTGTGGCCTAGTGTTTTGCTGAAAATTTGTATTTCTCTGTCTCCAGTACATTACAGCAAGCCAATACAGTGTGTATTGTAAAAATTTTATTATCTGTGATTTAGTGTAGTGCCGAAAATTTGTATTTCTCTTTATCAAGTACTATATAGCAAGCCAAAAAAGTGTGTAGTGTAAAAAATTCAATATCTGTGGCCTAGTGTAATGCCAAAAATATTTTTTTTTCTATCTCCAGTGCATTACAGCAAGCCAATAGAGTGTGTATTTAAAAAATTTCATTATCTGTGGCCTAGTGTAGTGCCAAATATTTCTCCATTACATTATAGCAAGCCAATACATTGTGTAGTGTAAAAATTTCATTATCTGTGGCCTAGTGTGGTGCCGAAATTTTGTATTTTTCTATTTCCAGTACATTATAGCAAGCCAATACAGTGTGTATTGTAAAAATTTCATTTCCTGTGGCGTAGTGTGATGATGAAAATATTTATTTTTCTGACTAAAGTACATTATAGCAAGCCAATCCAGTGTGTATTGTAAAAATGTCATTATCTGTGGCCGAGTGTAGTGCTGAAATTTGTATTTCTCTGTGTCCCGTACATTACAGCAAGCCAATACAGTGTGTATTATAAAAATTACATTACCTCTGGGCAAGTGTAGTGCCAAAAATCTGTATTTTTCTGTATCCAGTACTGTCCTGCATTGGAAAACTGTGTCTTTAGCGGACAGTAAAACGATCTGTGCCACATCTACAGACAAAACCATTAATATGAAGAAGGCGAGCACAAAGGAATAGGGAAGTGGGCGTGATGCTGATGGTGCAAGCAGAGGCCGTGGCCCTGGGCGTGATACTGATGGTGCAAGCAGAGGCTGTGGCCTTGTGCGTGATGCTTATGGTGCAAGCAGAGGCCGTGGCCCTGGGTGTGATGCTGATGGTGCAAGCAGAGGCCGTGGCCCTGGGCGCAATGAAACCAGCTTTATGTCCAACTTAGCTGCGAAGCGCAGGACAACAATGTCCAAATCATACCACTTCGAACAGGTGGTCAGTTGGATTGCAGAAGATAAAGCTTCCAGTCGTTTAGGCACCATGCTTTCTTTTAAGTCTAGTCTCTGTAGCCAAGAGTCTGGTCAACCGAATCCTCACTCTGATCCTCCTTCCTCCCATGTCTCATCTGGCCAAACAAGTGATCACATACTCGAATATTCACATGACCTCTTTTCATCACCAGTACTGGGTTTGGCTCTCTCGCCAAGCACGCTTGAAGAGGTACCTGAGATATTGTGACCTGATTCCCAACCTCTTGAGCTTGCACAGTCTCAAGAAGATGACAGTGGTGATTGGCAATCATTCGTTCACAAGGTGGATGACGATGTGACACAGTTGCCAATCATTGAGGTGGTGGTTAGGCCAAGTCAGGAGGATGAGCAGAGTGAGGAAGTGGATGAAGAGGTGGTGGACGATGAGGGTACTGACCCAACATGGGAAGCCGAGCGAGGACAGTCGTACAGAGGGAGAGTGATCCGTTGCACCGCAACAGTCTGGAAGAGGCAGTGGGGTTGCAAAAGGGAGACGTCGGCCCACACCAAATAGGCCCGCAACCGTTACACTGAGCACCCCCATGCGTAAATTTACCTTGCCAAGGGGAAGGTGTTTCACAGTATGGCGCTTTTTTGAGGAAAGCGCAGATGACAAAAGAGTGGTAGTCTGCAACCTGTGCCATACCAAAATGAGCCGGGGCTTGAACACTAACGACCTCAAAACCACCAGCATGATCTGCCACATGGCAACCAAGCACAATAATAAGTAGTCCGAACACCTGGGTCCACTGTCTGCGTCTGCGGGTCCCACCACTGCCTCCACTTCCCCTGTGTTACGCACTGCTGGCCAATCCTCTGCCGAAGGCGCAAGTCAGGATGCCCCTCGTCCTGCACCTAGACTTTGGCACGAACCGTCAATAACAACATCCACTTCCCTGTCCCCGCGCAGCATCCAAATGTCAATAACACAGGCATTTGAACGCAATAGCAAATACCCAAACAGGCCATAGCACTAAATGTGCAACTTTCAAAATTACTGGCCCATAAAATGTTGCCATTTAGGCTTGTAGACATTGAGGCCATCTGCTGCCTGATGTTGGAGGCCGTCCCTTGGTAAGCAGTCCCTAGCCGCCACTATTTTTCATGGTGTGTCGTGCCCGCCTTACACCTGCATGTGTCCCAGAACATCATCCTGCCATGACCATCGCACTTACTGGGAAGGTCCACCTCACCACGGACACATGGACAAGTGCTGGTGGCCAGGGACGCTACGTTTCCCTGACCGCACACTGGGTGAATTTTATGGAGGCCGCGAGTGAGTCGTACCCTGGGATGGCACAGGTGCTACCCACGCCCATGATTGTGGGCTCTATATCCATCAGGGTCTCCACCAGCAGCTATGTTACTGGCTCCAACCCCACTTCTCCTCCTTCGCCGCCTCCTACTCCACTTCCACCTCCAACAGCAGTCAGCCATCAGTCGCTAGCTGGAAGCAGTGTAGCACTTCTGTGGATAAGCATCAACAGGCCGTGCTGAAGCTGATTTGTTTAGGGGACAAACAGCACACCGCCGCAGAGCCATGGCAGGGTATAACGGACCAGACCAAGCTGTGGCTCTCGCCACTCAACCTACAAACAGGCATGGTTTTCTCTGACAATGGCCGTAACTTGGTGGCGGCTTTGGAGCTTGGCAACCTGACACACATTCCATGCCTAGCCCACGTCTTAAACTTAGTGGTTTAGCGGCTTATCAAAACCCACTCCAATTTGCAGGAGCTACCAGTGAAGGCTCGCCGCTTGTGTGCCCATTTCCAAAAGTCATCCACAGCATCAGGTCTGTCAACACTGCAGCAGCGCTTGTGGCTTCCAACTCACTGACTGTTGTGCGACTTGAGCACGCGGTGGAACTCTACATTTTACATGTTGGCCAGGCTAAGTGAGCAGCAGAGGGCAGTTGTGGAATACCAGCTGCAACATGGCCGCCGCCTTTCCAGTCAACTGCCACTATTCACAAGCCAGGAGTAGGCATTGATGTCAGACCTATGTGAGTTTTTAAAAAACTTTGATGAATCCACACAGATGGTTAGTGGCGATAACGCTATTATCAGTGTAACCATCCTACTGCTGTGTCTACTCAAATGATCGCTGCTCACAAAAAAGGAGGATGCTTTGAATGTGGCAGACGAGGTAATGGGGGAAGAGATGACACAGGGTGATAGCCAGACCTCCACAGTTCGTCTTCTCAGCGTGAATTGAGCCATGAAGAGGAGGAGGAGCTTGAGACACTTGCCTCTGCTACAGAGGCTATTACCCATGGAATTTTAATTCCATCTGTTCAGGGTGGATGGGAAGAAGAGGAGGTGGAGGAGAAGGAGGAGGATGATGGTATGGAGAGTCATCCTGAAGTTGACATCAACGTCTTGCCCATTGGTACTCTGGCACACATGGCTGACTTCATGTTAGACTGCCTTTCCCACAACCCTCGCGTTATACGCATTTTAGGTAATACAGATTACTGGGTGTTCACCCTTCTTGACCACCGCTACAAAGAGAACTTCTCAACTCCTATTCTTGTGGTGGAGAGGATGAGTAAAACAGTGCAATACCAGAAGGTACTTGTTGACAGATTGCTCCAAAATTTTCCATCTGACAATGCGGCCGCCATAGGCAACCGAGGAAGGGAGACAGGGTGAACACACAGTAGTTCCAACAGAGGCAGAGCAACACTTTCCAAGGCATAGGACACTTTCATGACACCCCGCCTGCAACCTCACCCTGAATCGCGGCATAGTGCTACAAGGAGGGAAAAGTTTTGGAAGATGGTGAAGGAATACATTGCAGACCATGTCAGTGTCCTAAATGATCCCTCAGTGCCTTACAACTACTGGGTGTCCAAGCTGGACACGTGACACGAACTTGCGCTCTACACCTTGGAGGTGTTGGCCTGCCCTGCCGCCAGCATATTGTCTGAGCGTGTATTTAGTGCTGCTGGTGGCATTATAACATATAAGCGCATCCGCTTGTCCACTGACAATGCTGACAGGTTGACTCAGATAAAAATGAACAAGGCCTGGATTGCCTCTAAATTCTCCACTCAACTAGAGGAGAGCTGAGCTAATGAGGAACAAAAACAAAATTTAAATGTATGCTTTATGATATACTCAACCACAAGATTCAGATGCACCCTTTTCACCGCAAAAAAAGGGAATATGTTTGAATCTTGTTTTCTCATCCGCCTCCTCTTCCATACCGAATATGTATGCCCTCACTACAATGATTTGTAGGGTTCGCTCGGCTTCAGGCTCTCAGCACCAATGCTTTATGAGTAGGAATGAGCGAACCCGAACTGTATAGTTTGGGTTCGTACCGAATTTTGGGGTGTTCAGGACATGGACAAGGACCCGAACATTTTCAAAAAAGTTCAGGTTCCGATTCGTTGTTGTGCGATTTCTTCCTGCTTTCTAAAGGGCTGCACAGCAGCCAATCAGCTAGCATTTTACTTCTTGTTCTAAGAAGCATCACAGCCATTCCTACTAATGGCATGGCTGTGATTGGCCAAGTGCAGCATGTGACCCAGCCTCTATTTAAGCTGGAGTCAAGTAGCGCCGCACGTCACTCTGCTCTGATTAGTGTAGGGATAGGACGCAGCTGCTGTGAGGGCGAAATTAGGCAGGGAAAACTCAGCAAAAACACCTAATTAAGTGATCGATCTACAGCTGTGAAACATTACACTTCTGCTAGTTAATTGCTCACTGGTTTTTAGGCTGCACAGAGCGTTTTTCTGTCACTTTTATCTGGGGTGATCATAGGCCATTTTGTGTCTTGTGGCGCACCAGCACAAGCTGCCACCAAGTCCATCAATCCATCAATACTAGTTTTTTTTTTTTTTTTTTTGCTATATCCTAGATCAGGGACTTGGCTGTGCTTATTGTCACCCCTAGAAACTCAGGATAGAAATTTCTATATTTTATTGAGGGGTTAAATTCAATTCAAATCTGATGTACCAGCTGTGGCTAGCCAAGTGGAATACTGTCTGCTGTCTGGCAAAGGATAGATTTTTTTCTAATGGTGAAATTCAATTGCCAACATAGAAATCCCCTAAATCTGGTGTCCCAGCAGTAGCTGGCCAAGTTTAATAGTGTCCGGCAAAGGATATATATTTTTCTGGGGTGAAATTCAATTGCCAAAATAGCAATACCATAAATCAGTGATAATAGCTGTGGCTGGCCAAGTTTAATAGTGTCCGGAAAAGTATATATTTTTTCCTGGGGTGAAATTCAATTGCCACAATAGCAATACCATAAATCAGTGGTTTCAGCTGTGGCTGGCCACATTTAATAGTGTCCGGCAAAGTATATATTTTCTTCTGGGGTGAAATTCAATTGCCAAAATAGCAATCCCCTAAATCTGGTGTCCCAGCAGTGGCTGGTCAAGTTTCATAGTGTCTGTCAAAGTATTTATTATTTTCTGGGGTGAAATTCAGTTGCCAAAATAGAAATAGAGTAAATTTGGTTTACCAGCTGTGACTGGACTAGTTTCAAAGTGTACGTCAAATGATATATTATTTTCTGGGGTGAAATTAAGTATCAAAAATAGAAATACCGTAAATCTGGTGTTCCAGCTGTGACTGGACAAGTTTAATAGTGTCCGGCAAAGGATGTGTTTTTTTCTGGGGTTAAATTCAATTGCCAAAATAGCAGTACCATAAATTAGTGGTTTCAGCTGTGGCTGGCCAAGTTTAATAGTGTCCGGCAAAGTATATCTTTTTTTCTGGGGTGAAATTCAGTTGCCAAAATAGAAATACAGTAAATTTGATTTTCCAGCTGTGACTAGACAAGCTTCATAGTGTCTGTCAAAGGATATATTATTTTCTGGGATGAAATTCAGTAGCAAAAATAGAATAACCATACCTGGTGTTCCAGTTGTGACTGGACAAGTTTTATAGTGTCCGTCATAGGATATATTATTTTCTACCGTGAAATTCACTTGCAAAAATAGAAATACCGTAAATATGGTGTTCCAGTTGTGACTGGACAAATTTAATAGTGTCTGGCAAAGGATATATTTAGTTCTGGGGTGAAATTCAATTGCCAAAATAGCAATGCCATAAATCAGTGGTTTCAGCTGTGGCTGGCCAAGTTTAATAGTGTACGGAAAAGGATATATTTTTTTCTGGGGTGAAATTTGATTGCCAAAATAGTAATACCATAAATCAGTGGTTTCAGCTGTGGCTGGTTAAGTTTAATAGTGTCCGACAAGGATAGTTAATTTTCTGGGGTGAAATTGAATTGCCAAAATAGCAAAACCAAAAATCAGTGGTTTCAGCTGTGCCTGGCCAAGTTTAATAGTGTCCGGCAAAGGATATATATTTTTTTTGGGGTGAAATTTAGTTGCAAATTTAAAAATACTGTAAATCTGGTGTTCCAGCTGTGCCTGGACAAGTTTCATAGTGTCCGTCATAGGATATATTATTTTCTGCTGTGAAATTCAGTTGCAAAAATAGAAATACCGTAAATCTGGTGTTCCAGCTGTGACTGGACAAGTTTTATAGTGTCCGTCAAAGCATTAATTTTGTTCTGGAATGAAATTCAATATCGTAAATCAGTGGTTTCAGCTGTGGCTGGCCAAGTTTAATAGTGTCCGGCAAAGGATAGATAATTTTCTGGGGTGAAATTCAATTGACAAAATAACTATCCCCTAAATCTGGTGTCCCAGCAGTGGTTGGCCAATTTTAATAGTGTCTGGCAAAGTATATATTTTTTTCTGGAGTGAAATTCAATTGCCAAAATAGCAATCCCCTAAATCTGGTGTCCCAGCAGTGGCTGGCCAAGTTTAATAGTGTCCGTCAAAGGATTTATTATTTTCTGGGGTGAAATTCAGTTGCCAAAATAGAAATACAGTAAATCTGGTTTTCCAGCTGTGACTGGACAAGTTTCATAGTGTACGTCAAATGATATATTATTTTCTGGGGTAAAATTAAGTTGCAAAAATAGAAACTTAAGAATATAGAATGACGATAAGACGGCTCCACCTGTCAGTATTGATGATAGAGGTGCAGCAGCTGTATGAACTGACTCACCCTGTCAGTGATTTGTATAGAAATAGTGAATAAGGGGGCAGCAGGCACTCTCTTATCTGTGGTAAAACTTATTGATTTTTATTCAAAAGGTTAAAATGGCAAAAGATGGGTAAAGTCAAAAAGCGGGTTAAAACAAGAGATAAAATAGGTCAATATAATCCTTTTAGATGTACACTAAAAGGTGAACTCAAGTTATTATGTGTACTTGTACTGATGTGTTACAAGCTTTAAGGTGTGCAGGAGAGTATGTACAGATCACGGTATGTCCTGTTTGTGTGATAGTTTATGTCCTATATATATCTGTTAAGATATATTAAAATGGTGAAAATAAAATCCTTTTTGCAGGTAATCGCAGGAATAAAATGATCTTAGTCCAGGCTATGGGAAGGAAGACGGTGTTCTGTGTCTCGGTGTGGCGTCCCACCCTGTTTTTGGCACAGAAATCACTTACCGGCCGGCGCTTCCTTCTCTTAGTGTGGTTTGTTGATCGCGGTCTTCTAATCCTCGGCGTCCTCGTGGGTGCAGTTCCGGTGTTACTGTGTGTGGCGTCTTGTCTTGCGGCATAGTAGGGTGGTGGATAAGGGAGGTGACTAAAGTGTAAGGTGGTGAGGAAATTGGAAAAATAGTATGGTTTTTGTTTGGTGCATTGTTAGTGAATGGTGTTCCTCTATTATTCCTACTTCTTAATGGTTAGGCGATTCTGAATGTGCTTGTACTGTGTGCAAAAGTACAAAAGTAGTGGTAGATGGATTTGTAGGTTTGTTTGGTTTGCTTGAGGACAAATATATAAGGGGTGGATTTTGCTCAGTTTTTCCACTGATCCATAGGTCCGAAGATCCAGTGGATATGAAATATAGTCACCTCTATATATCTAATATCATCCAGTTTGTGCAATAATATCATTCTGAGTTTCTCAATTGTTTTGAATGAACCTCAATTATTGTGTGTTATAAGTTTGCTACTCGCTTGGGCCTTCCATTTTTGTGTCTGCGGTTCCTCAATTAATCCTCCAATCAGTAAACTTGGTGGTATAGATGATATGTGGAATTTCTTTGCGGAACTGATGGTAAATGCATTTGTCCATGTGTTTAATTTTATTCAGAGGAGAATCCGAAGAAGGTGGGTTTTACTCAATTATTCCACTGATCCGTAAATCAGAAGATCCAGTGGATAAGGGATTTAGCCACCTTTTTGTATCGGGTATTCTCCTGTTTGTATAACAAATCCTCTTTCTAGTAATGATCAATTATAAGAATGTAAAGTACATGAAGTATGCTGTTGTGTTTGGAGTCCCTCAATTATTCCTCCTATCAGTAAATGTGATAGGTGTACGGTCTCTTATTTTTTGAGTGTTTTTTTGGTATTATTGTAATTACCATTGGGGAAGTTTTGTTCATCATGGCATGTGATAGGTATTCATCATGGCATGTGATAGGTAAATGTGATAGGTATACGATCTCTTATTTTTTGAGTATTTTTTGTTATTATTATAATTGGCATTGAGGGGATTATATTCATCATGGCATCTTGGCATCGGTAGATGTGGTAGGTATTTATTCATATCCCGATCGGTATTGTATAGAGTCAATGAATTTTTGTAAAGATTGTGTTAATTCTGATTTCTGATTAACTCCTTGCCGACCGCCTAACGCACGGATGCGTCCAGGCGGCGGCAAGTTTGTTCCTCCTGGACGCATCCGTGCGTCATCTCGCGAGAGGCGAGATCTGCTGTGAACGCGCGCACGTTCACAGAAGAGCGCGGCTCTGCAGTTAGACTACAGCCTGCCAGCGATGATCCATCGCTGGCAGGCTGTAAATGTAAAATAAATTAGATCAAAGTGGTATATCAGACGCTGTTTTGTTAACAGCGTCTGATATACCTGCTACCTGGTCCTCTGGTGGTCCCATTTACTGGGATCGACCACCAGAGGACCAGGTAACAATGTAAAGTTGCACCAAACACTACACTAACCCCCCACCCACCCCCCACCCCCCTCACTTTATAACCACTATTAACCCTTTGTTAACCCCTGATCACCCCATATAGACTCCCTGATCACCCCCCTGTCACTGATCACCCCCTGTAAGGCTCTATTTACATGTCCATATGTGTTTTGCGGATCCGCGGATCCACAGATCCGTGCCATGGATGAGCGGCGCAGATCCGCAAAACACGGACACCGTCTATGTGCTTTCCGCATTTTGCAGATCCGCACATTGCCAGAACTATATAGAAAATGCTTTTTCTTGTCCGCAATTGCGGACAAGAAAAGGACATGTTCTATATTTTTGCGGAACGGAAGTGCAGACCCGTAAGTGCGGATCCGCAATTCCGGATCCGAGCGGGACAAAGTCTGTCCCCATAGAAATGAATGGGTCCGCAATTCCGTTCCGCAAACAGAATTTCGGACGTGTGAATGGGGCATAAGGGTCCCCTATCACCGCCAGTTAGTTAGCTACTTGTTAGGTAGCTAGCGCCCAGCCCACCGCACCGCAGTCACTGATTTTGGCAGAGATTTTTTCATCCACATTGACCGATGCAAATGAAAAAATCTGTGCCGTTCATTTTTTTTTTTTTAGCGCAGAGGCTGAACGGAAAAAAAAAAATCTCATTATCCGTATGCTCAATATACGGAGAATCGCAGAAACTCCTAATGCTGGCCATACGTGTAATGATTGCGGAGACCCTCAAATGCCAGGGCAGTACAAAAACCTCACATGTGACCCCATTTTAGAAAGAAGACACCCCAAGGTATTCCGTGAGGGGTATGGTGAGTTCATGTAAAATTTTATTTTTTGTCACAAGTTAGTGGAATATGAGACTTTGTAAAAAAAAAAAATATATATATATATCAATTTCCGCTAACTTGTGCCAAATTATTATTTTTTTCTGTGAACTCGTCATGCCCCTCACGGAATACATTGGGGTGTCTTCTTTCCACAATGGGGTCACATGTGGGGTATTTATACTGCCCTGGCATTTTAGGGGTCCTAAAGCGTGAGAATCCAAATGCGTAAAAATGCCCTGTGAAATCCTAAAGGTACTCATTGGAATTAGGGCCCTTTGCGCATCTTGGCTGCAAAAAGTGTCACTCATGTGGTATCGCCGTACTCAGGAGAAGTAGGGCAATGTGTTTTGGGGTGTATTTTTACATATACCCATGCTGGGTGAGAGAAATATCTCTGTAAATTGACAACTTTGTATACATTTTTTTTTAAAGTTGTCATTTACAGAGATATTTCTCACACCCAGCAGGGGTATATCTAAAAATACACCCCAAAACACATTGCCCTACTTGTCCTGAGTACGGCGATACCACATGAGTGACACTTTTTTGCAGCATGGGTGCGCAAAGGGGCCCAAATTCCAACGAGTACCTTTAGCTTTTACATGGCTGCTCACAGTTTAGCCCCACCCAAAATGCCAGAACAGTACAAACACCCCACAAATGACCCCGTTTTGGAAAAAAGACACCCCAAGGTATTCGCTGAGGGGCATAGTGAGTCCGTGAAAAATTTAACTTTTTGTCAAAAGTTAGCAGAAAGGGAGACTTTATGAGAAAAAACTATAAAAAATCAATTTCCGCTAACTTGTGCCAAAAAAAAAATCTTCTGTGAACTCGCCATGCCCCTCACAGAATACCTTAGGGTGTCTTCTTTCCAAAATGGGGTCACATGTGGGGTATTTATACTGCCCTGGCAATTTAGGGGCCCTAAAGCGTGAGAAGAAAAATGCGTAAAAATGCCATCCTGAAAGGTACTCATTGGTTTTAGGGCCCCTTTGCGCATCTTGGCTGCAAAAAAAGTGGCACACATGTGGTATCGCCGTACTCAGAAGAAGTAGGGCAAGGTGTTTTGGGGTGTATTTTTACATATACCCATGCTGGGTGAGAAAAATATCTCTGTAAATTGACAACTTTATATAATTTTTTTTAAAAAAAAACTACATTTCTATATACATTTTTCTCTAAATTTATTGTTCTACATGTCTTTGATAAAAAAAAGTCCAATAAGTGTATATTTATTGGTTTGGGTAAAAGTTATAGCGTTTACAAACTATGGTGCAAAAAAGTGAATTTCCGCATTTTGAAGCAGCTCTGACTTTCTGAGCACCTGTCATGTTTCTTCAGGTGCTAGAATGTCAGGATAGTATAAATACCCCCCAAATGACACCATTTTAGATAGAAGACACCCCAAAGTATTCGCAGAGGGGCATGGTGAGTTCATGTATCATTTCATTTTTTTTCACAAGTTAGCGGAAAAGTCCAGAAGAATTTTTGAATTCGAGACAATCATACCGAACGGTTTGAACAGTGAAATGGAGATATTTGGCTTCCTGTGAGAGGGGGGTCGCTGGCCTCTAATGCGGGACCGGATTGCTATAATTAGTTTCTTCGGTCCTGCCTCGGAGTCCAGCCGCCCCTCAAAACGTCATCAGGAACCACCATGCAAGCAAAAACAAGAGGGCACCCTATATGGAAAGATTTCCAAGCCCCATACCCACTGGATGCTTTTATTTACGGATCAGTGGAACAATTGAGGAAGCCTACGTCCTTAATCAGAAATCAGAATTAACACAATCTTTACAAAAATTCATTGACTCTATAGAATACTGATCGGTATATGAATAAATACCTACCACATCTACCGATGCCAAGATGCCATGATGAATATAATACCCTCAATGGCAATTATAATAATAACAAAAAATACTCAAAAAATAAGAGATCGTATACCTATCACATTTACCTATCACATGCCATGATGAACAAAACTTCCCCAATGGTAATTACAATAATACCAAAAAAACACTCAAAAAATAAGAGACTGTACACCTATCACATTTACTGATAGGAGGAATAATTGAGGGACTCCAAACACAACAGCATACTTCATGTACTTTACATTCTTATAATTGATCATTACTAGAAAGAGGATTTGTTATACAAACAGGAGGATACCCGATACAAAAAGGTGGCTAAATCCCTTATCCACTGGATCTTCTGATTTATGGATCAGTGGAATAATTGAGTAAAACCCACCTTCTTCGGATTCTCCTCTGAATAAAATTAAACACCTGGACAAATGCATTTACTATCAGTTACACAAAGAAATTCCACATATCATCTATACCACCAAGTTTACTGATTGGAGGATTAATTGAGGAACCGCAGACACAAAAATGGAAGGCCCAAGCGAGTAGCAAACTTATAACACACAATAATTGAGGTTCATTCAAAACAATTGAGAAACTCAGAATGATATTATTGCACAAACTGGATGATATTAGATATATAGAGGTGACTATATTTCATATCCACTGGATCTTCGGACCTATGGATCAGTGGAAAAACTGAGCAAAATCCACCCCTTATATATTTGTCCTCAAGCAAACCAAACAAACCTACAAATCCATCTACCACTACTTTTGTACTTTTGCACACAGTACAAGCACATTCAGAATCGCCTAACCATTAAGAAGTAGGAATAATAGAGGAACACCATTCACTAACAATGCACCAAACAAAAACCATACTATTTTTCCAATTTCCTCACCACCTTACACTTTAGTCACCTCCCTTATCCACCACCCTACTATGTATTATATGTCCACACAAAAATAATTTAAAACTACCATCACTAATTCACAATTATGACAACATTTCACTTCACGCTATCAAATTCTCATTTTCTCACACACCAATGAAAGTTTTCAAGCATCAATTACCCAAATGCAATCATGTTACCTCTCACCAACTTCATGCACCCAGGTGCATCAACTTATCCAATCAACCACCCAACTATTTAATCCTTGCTAAAAATAGAAACACCGTAAATCTTGTGTTCCAGCTGTGACGGGACAAGTTTAATAGTGTCCGGCAAAGGATATATTATTCTCTGGGGTGAAATTCAGTTGCAAAAATTGAAATATCGTAAATCTGGTGTCCCAGCAGTGGCTGGCCAAGTTTAATAGTGTCCAGCAAAGGATATATTTTGTTCTGGGGTGAAATTCAATTGCCAAAATAGCAATACCATAAATCAGTGGTTTCAGTTGTGGCTGGCATAGTTTAATAGTGTCCGGCAAAGTATATATTTTTTTCTGGGGTGAAATTCAGTTGCAAAAATGGCAATCCCCTAAATCTGGTGTCCCAGCAGTGGCTGGCCAAGTTTAATAGTGTCCGGCAAAGGATATATTTTGTACTGGGGTCAAATTCAATTGCCAAAATAGCAATACCGTAAATCAGTGGTTTCAGCTGTGACTGGCCAAGTTTAATATTGTCCAGCAAAGGATATATTTTTTTCTGGGGTGAAATTCAATTGCCAAAAAAGCAATACCATAAATAATTGGTTATAGCTGTGGCTGGCCAAGTTTAATAGTGTTCGGCAAAGGATAGATAATTTTCTGGGTTGAAATTCAATTGCCAAAATAGCAATCCCCTAAATCTGGTGTCTCAGCAGTGGCTGGCCAAGTTTAATAGTGTCTGGAAAAGGATATATATTTTTCTGGGGGGAAATTCAGTTGCAAATATAGAAATACCATAAATCTGGTGTTCCAGCTGTGACTGGACAAGTTTCATAGTGTCCGTCCAAGGATATATTATTTTCTGGGGTGAAATTCAGTTGCAAAAATAGAAATAACGTAAATCTGGTGTTCCATCTGTGACGGGATAAGTTTTATAGTGTCTGTCATAGGATATATTATTTTCTGCAGTTGAATTCAGTTGCAAACATAGAAATCCCATAAATCTGGTGTTCCAGCTGGGACTGGACAAGTTTAATAGTGTCCGGCAAAGGATATATTTTGTTCTGGGGTGAAATTCAATTGCCAAAATAGCAATACCATAAATCTGTGGTTTCAGCTGTGGCTGGCCAAGTTTTTTAGTTTCCGGAAAAGAATATATTATTTTCTGTAGTGAAAGTCAATTGCCAAAATAGCAATACCCAAAATCTGGTGTTCCAGCTGTTGCAAGCCAAGTGTAAATCTGTCCGTAAAAGGGTATATTACACTCAATGTGCATCTCCAAGTGAATTTCTTTCCGTTAAAGGGTATATTACAGTAAGTGTTAAAATACAGCATAATCCTGTACATTTGCACACACTCTTTTGCATCTCTAAGTTTTTTTCTTTCCGTTAAAGGGTATATTACCCAAAGTGTTAAAAAACAAGTGTTGAAAGCATAATCCTATATATTTTTTCACACGCTACTGTGCATCTCAAAGTGTAAATCTGTCCATAAAAGGATACCTTTCATCCAGGGCCTAAATACTAGGCCTACAATTTATATTCCCAAAAATCTGTGGTTACTGTTGTGCCTGGATTAGTGTAATATGGTACATAAATAGATAGCCAGATAGTGTTAGGTGCCTGTAAAAAAAGGCCTGAATTTGAATTCAAAACATTGGGCCAAATATTTTTTTTCTTATTGTGGTGAACGGTAACAATGAGGAAAACATCTAGTAAGGGACGCGGACATGGTCGTGGTGTTGTTAGTGGACCCTCTGGTGCTGGGAGAGGACGTGGCCGTTCTGCCACAACCACACGTCCTAGTGAACCAACTACCTTAGGTTTCAGTTCCCACAGAATTTACAGCGATATTTGGAGGGGCCCAATGCCGTACTAAGGATGGTAAGGCCTGAGCAAGTACAGGCGCTAGTCAATTGGGTGGCCGACAGTGGATCCAGCACGTTCACAACATTATCACCCATCCAGTCTTCTGCAGTCTGTCACATCACCCCCATGCATATCAGGGAAATTGTCTGAGCCTCAAGTTATGCAGCAGTCTCTTATGCTGTTTGAAGACTCTGCTGGCAGGGTTTCCCAAGGGAATCCACCTAGCCCTTCCCCAGTGGTGGAAGACATAGAATGCACTGATGCACAACCACTGATGTTTCCTGATGATGAGGACATGGGAATACCACCTCATTGGAATCCGCACGTCTCTGATGATGACGAAACACAGGTGCCAACTGCTGTGTCTTTTTGCAGTGTGCAGACCGAACAGGAGGTCAGGGAGGAAGACTATGTGGAAGACAATGCAGGGGACGATGATGTCCTAGACCCCACATGGAATGAAGGTCGTGCCACTGACTTTCATAGTTCAGAGGAAGAGGCAGTGGTGAGACAGAGCCAACAGCGTAGCAAATAAGGGAGCAGGGGGCAAAAGCAGAACGGTCGCTGCTAAGAAAGTTCGCCTGCTACTGGCCACCGCCACCAGGGACCGAGCACCCCAAAGGCAGCTTCAAGGAGTTCCCTGGCATGGCACTTCTTCAGACAATGTGCTGACGACAAGACCCGAGTGGTTTGCACGCTGTGCCATCAGAGCCTGAAGAGAGGCATTAACGTTCTGAACCTTAGCACAACCTGCATGACCAGGTATCTGCAAAACCACGACCACAAGAGAGTCAAGATGACCACTATTAACATGCACATCCACCAGATTGGTTATATGAAACTAGAATGTATTATACCAAAAAGACATAGACATACAAACACATTAAAAATTGTATACAATATGACCAAAGTGTCAGTATGAAATCAACTGACACATTCACAGAGTCCACACATAACCCTGAATATGGGCTTAAACATGTAAAGGCCAGCTAAATAATACAAGAATAATCAAAATGATACAAGAATTCTTCATGACAATGGCTTAGAGTATCAACAAGACCCTGTAAAGCCATCTATGAGCGCCATAACCTGTGTGTCCGCTGGCGTGTGGACCCCAGCTGAATAATAGAACGCCCCACGCGTATCGCCGGCAACCTCCGGCTTCGTCAGGGGTAAACCACAGATACGTGGACCAGTAAACACGGCCAGGGACGCTATATCTCCCTAACTGCACACTGGGTAAATGTAGTGGCGGCTGGGCCCCAGGCGGAGAGTTCTTTGCCTCACGTCCTTCCGCCGCCAAGAATCGCAGGGCATCATTCTTTGCCTCCTGTAGCCTCCTCCTCCTACTTGGCTTCCTCCTCCTCTTCTTCCACCTGCTCAATCAATCAGCCACACACCTTCAACACCAACTTCAGCACAGCCCAGGGTAAATGTCAGCAGGCCGTTCTGAATCTCATATGTTTGGGGGACAGGCCCCACACCACGCAGGAGTTGTGGTGGGGTATTGAACAACAGACCGATGAGTGGTTGCTGCCGGTGGGACTCAAGCCCGGCCTGGTGGTGTGCGATAATGGGCAAAATCTTGTTGCAGCTCTGGGACTAGCCCTTGCCTGGCGCATGTGCTGAATTTGGAGTTGCAGAAGTTCCTTCACAACTACCCCGACATGTCAGAGCTGCTGCATAAAGTGCAGGCAGTATTTGCGCGCTTCCAGCCTTCACATTCTGCTGCTGCTCGCTTGTCTGCACTACAGCATAACTTCGGCCTTCCCGCTCACCGCCTCATATGCGACGTGCCCACCAGGTGGAACTCCAACTTGCACATGCTGGAGAGACTGTGCGAGCAGCAGCAGGCCATAGTGGAGTTTCAGCTGCAGCACGCACGCGTCAGTCACACTGCGGAATAGCACCACTCCACCACCAATGATTGGACCTCCATGCGAGACCTGTGTGCCCTGTCGCACTGTTTCGAGTACTCCACCAACATGGCCAGTGGCGATGACGCCGTTATCAGCGTTACAATACCACTTCTATGTCTCCTTGAGAAAACACTTAGGGCGATGATGGAAGAGGAGGTGGCACAGGAGGAGGAGGAGGAGGAAGAGGGGTCATTTTTAGCACTTTCAGGCCATTCTCTTACAAGTGGGCTCAGAGGGAGGTTTTTTGCAAAAGCAGAGGCCAGGTACAAATGTGGCCGGCCAGGTCCCACTACTAGAGGACGAGGAGGAGGAGGTGGAGGAGGATGAGGATGAAGCATGTTCACAGCGCCGTGGCACCCAACACAGCTTAGGCCCATCACTGGTGCGTGGCTGGGGGGATACAGAGGGTGATGACGATACGCCTCCCACAGAGGACAGCTTGTCCTTACCTCTGGGGAGCCTGGCACACATAAGCGACTACATGCTGCAGTGCCTGCACAACGACAGCAGAGTTGCCCACATTATAACGTGTGTGGTCTACTGGGTTGCCACCCTGCTGGATCCCCAGTACAAAGAGAATGTGCCCACCTTACTTCCTGCACTGGAGCGTGATAAGAAGATGCGCGAGTACAAGTGCACATTGGTAGAGGCGCTTCTGAGAGCATTCCAGTTATTACTTTAGTTGCCCTCCTCTGAACCCTCTCCAGCTCTGCTATGTCTGCCTTGTTCACAGGAGCCCAGAACTGTACACTGTACTCCATGTGTGGTCTGACTAGTGATTTGTAAAATGGTAGCATCTAGGCCCCTTTTCATGCAACCCATTATCTTATTGGCCTTGGCAGTAGCTGCCTGACACTGGTTTTTGCAGCTTAATTTTCTGTTTATTAAAATTCCTAGATCCTTTTCCATGTCAATGTTACCGAGTGTTTTAATATTTAATATGTACGGGTGACTTGCATTATTCCTCCCCATGTGCATAACTTTACATTTGTCAGTGTTAAACCTCATCTGCCATTTTTCTGCCCAAGCCTCCAATCTATCCAGATCCCTCTGTAGCAGAAAACTGTCCTCTTCAGTGTTAATTACTTTACACAGTTTAGTGTCATCTGCAAAAATAGATATTTTACTGTGCAAGGGTATTGCACCCACAAAATGGCTATGGGTCACACACAGGCTTAACATACAGATAAAAAGCCTAACACTGTCCCTTGCTGTAGCTTTATCCTGTCCCTACACTAGTTACAGCAGAATGGCTGCCGCGGCACAAGACTTGATCTGGTATTTATACAGGCCGGGTCACGTGCTGCCAATCACAGTCATGCCAATACTAGCCATGACTGTGATGGCTTCCAAGTGCCCACAGCTTAGAAGCTTGTTGATTGGCTGCACTGCAGCCTTTCAACAAGCTTTCTTCAGAATCCAAACACTTAACACGTAGTTACACTGTAAAGTCCATGTTCGGGTACCCGGACCCCATAATGTTCGGTACAAACACAAATGTTCCAGTACGGGTTCACTCATCCCGATTGATAATACCTTTCCAGATGTGTAAGCTGCCCACGCCATAGACACTAATGCAACCCAATACCATCAGATATGGAGTGCATTGATAACAAGCTTAATGGTTCCCCTCTTGAGTCCCCAGGACATGACATCTGTGGTTTCCCAAAAGAATTTCAAATTATGATCCATCTGTTTATGTTCAGCTGGTGCAAACCAACTACATCAGAGGGCGATGGCTAAGTTCCCCCATCATTCTTCACAATAGCTCTGATGGTGAGGATAGACTCAATTGCTCAGGCACCTTCCTGTAGAAGTAGGGGCCTTTAAATACACATTGCAGACCAGCCATGGGCTGGGGAAGATAAAGGCCCTTCACGTGCTGCCTCATAATAGCAGGAGAGAAATGCACTATATACACTATAGAACTCTGAGCCAGAGTGCAAGCTCCCCTCAGAGTAAGGCCTTTTTTTACACGGGCTTCGCGTGTAAGGGCCGGATAGGATGCGGGGGTGCGTGGCAGGAAATTGCACTATTTTTCCGGCAATTGTATTGCGTTTTAATGCATTTTGCATGCGCATGTGAAAAATCAGAATGTTTGGTACCCAGACCCGAACCCGGACTTCTTCACAGAAGTTCTAATTTGGGTTTGATATTCTGTATATTTTATTATTTTCCCTTATAAAATGGTTATAAAGGAAAATAATAGCATTCTTAATAAAGAATGCTTACTAAAATGTGGCTTGAGGGGTTAAAAAATAAAAAATATTAACTCACCTCATCCACTTGATCGCGCAACCGGGCATCATCTTCTTTCATCGACAAGAAAGAAGATGATGCCCGGCTGCGCGATCAAGTGGATGAGGTGAGTTAATTTATTTTTATTTTTTTTATGCTTTAAGCCACATTTTAGGAAGCATTCTGCATTAAGAATGCTATAATTTTTTTTTATAACCATGTTATAAGGGAAAATAATACAGTAAATTGACTTTAATCAATTTACTTACATCTTCTTCATGTAACCATGCATAAAAATTGCCTTACATCTGCACTTGCTTGTGGATTCTATGCGATTTTCATGCAGCCTATTCATTTCTATGGGGCCTGCGTTGCATGAAAAATGCAGAATATAGAACAAGCTGCGATTTTCACGCAAAGCACAAGTGATGCGTGAAAATCACCACTCATGTAAACAGCCCCATTGAAGTGAATGGGTCCGGATTCAGTGCTGGTGCAATGTGTTCATGTCACTCATTGCGCCCACGTGGAATTCTTGCCCATGTGAAAGGGGCCTAAGAAAGAGGATGTTGGTCGCAGGAGCCGCTGCTGGCCAGGAACAATCTAGCTCCGCCGATTCCAGCAGGGTAAGGTGTTTGAGGTGTTCTTAAACCAGAAAAGGACATTGTAATGATCACTGAGTCTGGAACGACTGTGTCAACTAATCGGTTTGTCTTTGGGCTAAACCTAAGGGTGTGATCCTGACAGTCCCCTGATATTACCCTTTAACTCCTATATTGGTATCTGGACTTTACTGCAGGGGAGAAACTAGGCTATTACCTCTTGGAGTACTTCTGGTGTGGTTTACAGCTGACCAATGTAAGTCAAAGACACACAGTGTGGCGCACCATGGGGTCAGGAAAACCATAATCAGTAGCAGGCTGAAGCTGGGGCAGGCAAAGTTCATGCAAATTTGTGAAACAAGTCTGAGGTTAGGGGCAGTAAAGGATCAATTTGGTAATCAGGCACAGGTCAGGCAATGGTGGGTCAGAGTCAAGAATCAGACAAAGATCGGTACATGAGCAGGCAAACAGAATGGAACACCTATGCAGAGACTATCATGCTAGAAATACCTATTGCTAGATAAGGGTGTGTGTGCTGACTATTTAAGAGGCGGAGAGCCTCCATTCTAACCCTATGGGCAGACAGAAGAAGACCAGCAGCAGAGCACAGGCCACAGCCGGCAGCATAGGACAAGCCATGTGATTCCGGCAACTGGGCCCACTGATGGTGGGGGTCCGGGCCACAGGACAACATCCACAGAAGTAAGATGACAGATGCAGTTTACATGCCCACCACAGATAGCGGAGCAGCAGTGGGCACAGAGTGCCACCATAACAAACTTATATAAGAATAGGAGCATGTGGGGATTCTGTGTGAGGCCTGCACCTTTTTATAACTTCGGCAGAACCACCGACAGAGCAGGGGCTTTATTTTGACCGGCGTCTAAAACACCGATCTTAATAAATGTGCCCCTAAATGTCTATACTATAGTTTACTATTTAAAACTATAAACATAGTTCTACTTGCAATGCGGGTAAAGAATCTTAGACCCAGATTGCAAAATCTCGATGATGTGGTAAAAGTTTCCCAGTAGGTAACAGATCTTCTAGCTAACCACTACAGTAATGTCTATTTTATTTCAAAGCTGAAATTTATTAGTAATGTTCTTGTAAATGATACTGCCTTTTTATGCACTTGTAAAGATGTAATAAAAATTAACCATTTATAGCCACGACTAGCTTAATTTGTAGTCCATGAATATTTAGCAGAACACAGTGAACATTATTAAAAACTAATTTGTTAAAGTACCATTCAACAGCATATATCGCAGCATTCTCTGTGTTGCCTATTGTCAAAAATGATGATGGCTGCAGGACATTCACAGCACAGTTTTGGGCATTGTGTGACTATTTTGCACTTAGAAATCTCTAGACCCAAAACATAGAAAGTGATTCATGCATAATTTATATATTTTAGCCAATTAAATGTACTTTTGAGTTAGTTGATGGCCTAGCAACAATTCATGTTACCCAGCTGGAGTTCAGAATTCTAACTTCTCCTGTTCTTAAATTCTGCTAGGATGGAAAATAATGGCACTGCAGTCATGAAACCAATAGGGGCCAATTAATCCTAGGTAACAGCAACAATACATTTATTAATATTATTGTTATTAGTAGTAGTAGTATTATTATTAATAATAATAATAATAATAATAATAATGATAATAATAAATATTTCATTAGTAATTACATATATGTATTTTGTAATATTTTGCATCCTATTTTAAAGAGCTGTATTTTAAAATAGCGCAGTTAAAATATTAATCAAAATGACTTTTGAAAATCCAGGTTATTTTTGTGTTAGTAAAATATGTTGTGTACTATTTTTGCTACATTAATAAATGGCAACAATCAGGACTTAGAAATTGTAAGTGACTAATAAACATTACTGTTTACACACCTGTTTTACTTTAAAGACTTTGCTCATTTAAAAAGATTGCCTATATTTTATTCAAAGTTTGACATGTAAAATATAATAATTCCAATAAATTAATGTGTTGTTCTGTTTTTACTACTAAACATCGTTTTCAGACAATTTAAAACAAATTTAATAGATTTCCAACGTCATTATATAACAAATGGGGCATATTAGCCCATGTATCCTATATAACATTTTGTCTTCTTAAGCAGACATGACAGAAGGGTTGCAGAGGTTTTAAACATGTTATTTTCAAGTACATATATAGGAATCTGTGTTTAATCAATTCCACAGTAATGGGAACTTTCACTTGGTTACCACAAAAACAGATTTTTTTCCCCCAAAATAACATATTCCTAGAATCTTACCTTGATATATTTGCGTTTTTGTTCTACATATTTGTCAAAACATAGCTGTACTATTAAATAGTCACTAACATTTTACACATCTTTGCATAAATCAATGGAACAAGTGACTCTAAGAAACTTCGCAATATATCTTATCAAAGAAATAAAAAGGCTTTGCTCCCAGCGCTGGTAGGTATGAAGCAAAAATTGTAATGCATTGTATGGCTGTGGTGCTGGCATGCTTAAAATTGGCGCTTCTGGCAGTGCATGTAAGGGGAAATAGCTTGGGCGCATGCGCAACAAGTGTATCTTGTGATGACAACTAGGAATGGTAGGATTCAATCTCATCACATCCTTCTTAATACAGAAGGCGCACATCCTCAATTGCACAAAGGTTCTGTTGGAACATCAGATTGAAAGCCCACTTTTCTGGCCCTCGGGATATAATGCCCATTATGGACACTAATTCACATTGTACTGTCATTCTTAAAAAATATTAGGTATACATTTTTAAAATATATTTAAACTAGAGATAAGCAAATCGAAGCTGATGAAGTAGAATTCGATCCAAATTTCAGGAATTATTCGATTTGCACAGAATCCAAATTTCCTCACGATTCGTGGTAATGAATCAAATTTTTTCCTAAAATGGCTACTGCATGTGTGAGGACATGGAGCAAGGAATTCTTTGAAGGTGGGATCACCGATAATGCCATGTATGTAGCCAATCAGCAGCCAGCCAGCTCTGTGATGTCACAGCCCTATAAATAGCCTCAGCCATCTTAAATTCTGCCATTTACCAGTGTACTCAGTGGAGGGAGAGATGTTAGTCGGCGCCAATAACATTGTTAGAAAAAAACATCATTGTGCTAAAAAAAAACGATTTAAAAAGTGCAGGGAAAAATTATTCAAGGTGTAGGGAAAGGATAAGGAGGACTCATTCCGCAATATTTATGTTGAACAGTGTTCAGTAGGTGAGATTATAGCTTGGGCAATAGGAACAATCCTATTACACCTTGCTGCACTGACTGGGGATCCAAATTGCCATTATACAGCTCTGTAATTCCAGAAAACTGTTCTTATTAGGGTGCAAGTGCTCTTTGAAACAGGAATTAACATGGTTTATTACAAGGAAATTTTAAGCAGAGGATCGCAACCGTATTGAGAGAGAAGATCGACACCATATATGTATACAAGGATATCTATGAGCCAAGAACTTAAACAACTATTGAAAAAACACACTCCAGATAGGAATATCCACTACCGCACCGGTAACGCTAACATCCGTGAGAGCTACACCCCGTGACTGGTGACATCACACAAGCGCGCGCATTTTACCAGAGAAACCACGAGGGACACCGAGATCTCCAACACAGGATGCAGGATAGAGCGATCAGAAGCCCATAGAGACCACAGCACCGGCCGGTGAGTAAGAGCCCTCTGAGCCAGAGACAGCACGGGACGCCGCGCCGAGGCTCAGAGTACCGCACTCTCATCTACTCATATTTTGCTTTCAGGACTTAAAAGCACTTTGTATCCAGCCTCAGACTCTACCTACTATATTTCTGTTTTTGCACAAACGAATGACTATATAAGAACTCTCTATTGCTATTAATAACAACCAGTTGAGCCCTTTTTTTCAATTTTATTTTTACTTATATTATTTTTCATTATTGTTTTATTTTTAATTTTAATTTTTATGAGGTAACTACCAACACTTTCTTGTAGAGAACCAGCCCACGCCTTGACAGCAGATCAAGTTTATTTACACTTTCTACATATTACCTCTACAACATATATCGGCTATACTGAAATATTTTATGTACTATATGGGGTATATTCCCCGGTATTTTTAACAATCTTATTTTCAACAATCTTATTTGTATATTTTTACCTATCCCACACTCACTCACAATTTATCCAAGTTTCAACTAAAAGTACCCCAACCAACACACCAAGCACCACCTAACCACCAGCCACAGCACTCGCACCCACAGACCTAACTCCCATTCACAACATCACTTTTACCTTATTTATTACAACACCATTTTACCTTATTTTAATCGAATAAATTACAATTTACAAACCATCAAAAAATGTGGTGATAAGAAAGCAGGATGCGCTCATACCCATATGCAGTTGTGCATTTCTGTAGGGGAGCACATCCTGCACTTGTAGTCCGTTGCTAATGGCAATCACCAGCAAAAAATGCATACAATGGATGATGCCAGCAACGGACTACAAGTACCACAATGGACATCCTACATAAGATGAAATTTATGTGGATGTGGCAAGAATTCAGAACAAACACAGAACCAGAGATAGGTGCACGCTGCCATCACACTAAACCCTCACACTGATGTTAAAAATTGAGAGATAGTTCGACATATCCTACTAGGAGGACGTGTCTTAAGCCTCGGGCACCAGCGTCAAGGTCTCTCAAGTAGCCCGTGGGCCCTAACACTCACCTACCTGCGCCATATGGCCATATGGGCGATATCAGGGGCCAGTGGGCAATTACAGGAGCATTAGGACGACTCACAAACATCTCCTCTGTTACCTCCAGCATGTGGCCATGCTTACAATGGGAGGTGGGAGGTGTCTATGAGCCCTACCCAAGACTGACTGATATAGCCCAAGGCCAAGCAGGTGCACCCAAATGTGACCTGAAGATGAAAAACAGGCACATTTAAATTGGAGTTTATACACCGTCCTAATGCTCCCGTAATTGCCCACTGGCCCCTGATATCGCCCATATGGCACAGGTAGGTGAGTGTTAGGGCCCACGGGCTACTTGAGAGACCTTGACGCTGGTGCCCGAGGCTTAAGACACGTCCTCCTAGTAGGATATGTCGAACTAACTCTCAATTTTTAACATCAGTGTGAGGGTTTAGTGTGATGGCAGCGTGCACCTATCTCTGGTTCTGTGTTTGTTCTAAATTACAATTTACCCCAAATAAGACTGTGCCTGCTACCTGTTATTTCTAATTATCTCTATCTGACTGGGTGAGTCAGCACTGGCAGTTCTCTTGCACCTCTACCATCCATATTGATTGCGTGGAGCCGTCTATCTCACTTATATCTATTACAAGGAAATATTTCTATGTCTTATTTACCCTTGTGTGGTGCAGGTGTCTTATATTAGTGGTAAAAAAGGGCTTATTAGCCAATGTGTGGTAAAGTGATAAAATTACAGCCCTTTTTGTCTTGTATTAGTGGCAAATGTCATGTGTCATCTCTGTTTTGGATCCACTCCAGTTTTTTTGGCATTAGCAATACTGATGGATTACTGACCAAATGCTGAGCGAGTGAAGTTGATTGCTTAACAGACAGGATCCATTTTTTGGTGGTTATTGTTCTGATGGATCAGAGAAAGGGCAAAATAATCAGTGACTTCAACACAAACTTACTGCTGACACCCTCTCCACTTGTCAGGGGGCTCTACTTGTATAAGCGTTTAATAGAACAGGTTCTGTAGTGTTCTATGTGGAATCAGCTTACGATGGTGTAAAAGAAGTGCGCTTCTTCATGGCGCTAACATCGCCCTGTAAGGCTGAGTTCATACTTGAGTTATTTGGTCAGTTTTGGCCCAATGACTGCCCAAATAATTGAAGTCTTGCAGTGATTCTAAGAGTGACACCTGTCATCTGCATGTCATACGGACTCACAGTATTATTTCACTACCAAAGCAGACTCCCTATGCGTGCTACTGCAATGCACAGTGTTCTACACCAGTATAAAGACTCTTTGCAGCCAGGAAATAGTAATTTTTAATGAAATTTACCACAAAGAAATTTGAATCTAACCAAATTTTTTCCAAAAAATTCAGGGAACTGGCCAATTGAATTTTTTAAAATTCACTCATCTCTAATTTCAACCTCCTAAGAATCATCCAGCAGTTGAGACTTTTATTGATTTAGTGCAAAATGACATAACAATATTTAGGAAAAAAGGGGTACATTAATTAATAAACCCTACTCTGGCGTCGGCCTCTTCAAAACTAGCTATCTTACATTTAGACCTTTTTCCTACGCCTAAATCAAAATAGTAAATCAGACTGGCCTACTGGTCCATCCCCTCCCATGCCACGCCCACTTTCTTTAGACATGGCGTGAGCGGGGAGAAGATTAACTATTGTGTCGCAATCTGTGCCTAATGTAGGCTTATTTCAGCATCATAAATGACCCCCAATGTTGATAAATGACCCCCAATGTTGATAAAAGGTGTTCTAATACACTAACAATCTTAACAAAAAAAATAGAATAGCACTCAATTCTATACTAGATAATAAAAACCTTTTAAGCCCACAGATAAAGGGCGAACCCTAGTGATCATTTATAGGTCACTTTATGGTTTTCCGCACATGAACCCAAACATTTCCGTAAAGTTTCGGGTTCGCTGTTCGGCGATTTTTTCCTGCTTTTTGAAAGGCTGAAGGCCGAAGAAGCCATCACAGCATGTGACCCAGCCTCTATATAAGCTGGAGTCACGTAGCGCCGCACGTCACTCTGCTGCTCTTTGTGTAGGGACAGGATGCAGCTGGAGCTCTCAGGGAGCGATTAGGGAAGAACAAGAACAGGTGATAGTAGATTGGGTGGCTGACAGTGGTGCCAGTTCCTTTACAGTATCTCCCACCCAGTCCTCTTAAGAAAGCTCAGAGTTGGCACTTGCAGCCCATGCCCATCAGTCTTTCACCTCACCCCCTTGCAAAGCAGCCAAGCAGTCTGAGCTCCAAGTCATGCAGCAGACTCAAATACTTTTTGTTGACTGCTGGCAGGGTTGAATGCACTGATTCCCAACCACTTATGTTGCAGGATGAGGACATGGGAATACCACCGCAGCACGTCTCTAATGATGACGAAACACAGGTGCCAACTGCTGGGCTTTCTGCAGTGTGCAGACTGACGAGGAGGGCAGGGGTCAAGAATGGGTGGAAGATGATGTGGAGGATGATAAAGTCCTAGACACCGACTGGACTCATGCTAGTTCATGCTAGTGACGTGTGTAGTTCTGAGGAAGAGGCGGTGGTCGCACAGAGGCAACAGCACAGCAAAAGAGGGAGCAGGGTGCAAAAGCGGAGTGGCCGTCCCCGAGACAGTACGCCTGCTACTGCCCACCGCACCCAGGGACCTAGCACACCACAGCCAGCTCCAAGGAGTTCATTGGCATGGCAGTTCTTCAGACAATGTCCTGACAACAAGACACGAGTGGTTTGCACGTTGTGCCATCAGAGCATGAAGTGAGGCATAAACGTTCTAAACCTGAGCACAACTTGCATGACAAGGCATCTACATGCAAAGCACGAAATGCAGTGGAGTAAACACCTTAAAAACCAAGAAAAGTCTCAGGCTCCTCCTGCTTCATCTTCTGCTGCTGTCTCTGCCTCTTCCTCCAGCTCTGGAGTCACAGTGGCACCTGCCATCCAGCAAACAGAGGATGTGCCACCAACACCAACATTTCTGTCATCATCACCAAGCATCTCCACCATGTTCAGCTGTCCACCCCAAACATTGGAGAGAAAGAGGAAATACCCACCCTCGATCCGTGGCCCTGAATGCCAGTATTACTGGCCTTTGAAATGCTGTAATTCCGTCTGGTGGAGATGTACTGTTTTATACAGCTGATGGTGTCCCACAGTATGTCGTTCCCAGCCGCCACTACATTTCCAGGCGAGCCGTCTCTTCCCTGCACAACCAAGTGGAGGATAAAATCAACTGTGCACTGCACAATGCCATCTGTGGCAAGGTCCACATAACCACAGCACAGATACATGGACCAGTAAGCACGGGCATGGGCGCTATAACTCCCTAACTGCACTCTGGGTAAATGTAGTGGTGGCTTGGCCCAAGGCAGATAGCGGTTTGAGGCATGTCCTTCCACCACCGATGATTGCAAGGGAATATTCCTTGCCTCCTGTTGCCTCCTCCTCTTACTCCACTTCCTCCTCCTACTCTTCTACCACCTCCTCATCCGGTCAGCGAAAGACCTTCACCACCAACTTCAGCACAGCCAAGGGTAAACGTCAGCAGGCGGTTTTAAAACTCATGTGTTTGGTGGACCAGCCCCACACCGCACAGGAGCTGTGGAGGGGCATAGAAGAACAGACCAATGAGTGGTTGCTGCCAGTGAGCCTCAAGCCGGGCCTGGTGGTGTGCAATAATAGGATAAATCTTGTAGCAGCTCTGGGACTAGCCGGTTTGACGCACATCCCTTGCCTGGCGCATGTGCTTAATTTGGTGTTGCAGAAATTCCTTAAAAACTACCCAGACATGTCAGAGCTGCTGCAGAAAGTGCAGTCCATCTGTGCGCACTTTCAGCGTTTTCACCCTGCTGCTGCTCGCCTGCCTGTGCTGCAGCGTAACTTTGGCCTTCACGCTCACCTCATCATATGCGACATGCCCACCAGGGTGAACTCCACTTTGCATATGCTGGAGAGACTGTGCGAGCAGCAGCAGGCGATAGTGGAGTTTCAGCTGCAGCACGCATGGGTCAGTCGCTCTGCGGAAAAGCACCACTTCACCACCAATGAGTTGGTGTCACTACCAGAGCTTTGGGACGTTCTCACAGCTCTGTTTCTCCACCCCTGTGATGATGTCACTACTAGAGCTTGGAGGAGTTCTCTCTGCTCTGTTTCTCCGCCCCTGTGATGAGGTCTTTACTTTCAGTTTCCCTCCTCCCAGCTGTCCCTCCTGTGATTGATTCCTCTTCCTATAAACTACCACTCTTCCTGTTTAATCGTGCGGATTATACTTTTCATTTGACCTGTATCTCTCGCTTGAGTATCTTCACTTGTGTGATATCTTTTCACTGGACCTGTGTTCTGCTGAAGCAAGTACTTCGGATATTGTCTGCTGACTTTGGATCTGTTTTCACTGCTGCTGCAGCTCCTTCAGTTAAGTGTGCAGACATTGTGTGTTTCTGTTTGTTTGCTGACTGGATCCGAGGCGACCCGGTTCCGTCCATATACTGAGCAGGGCACCGGTGGCCGTGCCCCTTCCACTATTGTAGGGGTTACAGTGGTCATCAGCCTTAGAGTGCGCGGGCATGTCTCGATCCACCATCTGGATCTGGACATGGGCTTAGCAGCATAGGGAGAGCTTTTAGGGTCTGACAGGGGTCACCCTTTATGTTCCCTAGTTTGGGTCCGGTCAGTAGCTAATTCACTGTGTATGCTCTTGTTGCTCACATACAGCCGTGACATTATAATCCGCCGAAACCGTCCTTTTTGACATGGATCCGCTTTCTAACCTGGTTGACCGCATGCAGGGTCTTTCTTTGGAGGTAGCGGATCTCCGTCAATCTATGACTCAGCTTCAAGCATTGGGCTCGGCTCCGGCCCATGGAGTCTGTTGCGAGCCAAAGGTCTCACTTCCGGAAACGTTCTCCGGGGGCAGTGAGAATTTTGTTCGCTTCAGAGAGGCATGCAAACTCCATTTTTGCTTGTGTCCCCATTCCTCTGGTAATGAGGAGCAGAGGGTGAGGATTGTCATCTCCCTGCTCAGGGGTAATGCTCAGACTTGGGCTTTTTCGCTGCCATCGGGGATCCCTCCCTTCGATCCGTGGAAAGATTTTTGTGGCCCTGGGGCAGATATACGATGACCCGGATCGTGTTGCTCTGGCTGAATCTAACTTACGTTTTTATGCCAGAACAAACTGTCTGCGGAGCTTTATTGTTCTGAATTTCGGAGATGGGCAGCTGATTCAGGTTGGAATGATGCTGCACTCGGAGTCAGTTCTGTCATGGTCTCTCAGAGAGATTGAAAGATGCGTTTGCTTTCCATGAGAGACCAACGTCCTTAGAGTCTGCCATGTCATTGGCGGTACGCCTTGACAGGCGTCTAAGAGAAAGAAACGAGACCTCTCTGTCCAGCCATTGTCAGTCTAGGGGCAGTGGTGCGGACTCATTCAGTGTGCAGGGGCCTCATCCTGTCTCGGTCCCCTCTGAGGAGGAGCCTATGCAGCTAGGTCGACTTGCCCCTGATAAAGGAGGATTTAGTCCTCAGAGAATGGTGTGTTTTTGTTGTGGGGGCATTGGTCATTTGGCAAATGTTTGTCCGTCTAGGAAATTCATGAACTGTACTAAGAGTGATAATAAGAGAAAAACCTCAAAAGGTAAATCGTCAAACTCTGCTTCATCTGCTACCTTGGGCAAAGTTGATGTAGGAATTGATGCTTTTCCTCTGACCTGCAGTTCCCGTTTTCTCCTTTCTGCCAGGGTGGCGCTAGAGAGCAAAGTCATTTCTTGTGAAATTTTTGTCGATAGTGGAGCGGCCGTCAATCTTATTGACACTCAATTTGTAGCCATGCATGGTTTTCAGGTTTGCACATTAGAAAAGGATATACCTGTTTTTGCTATTGACTCTGCTCCACTATCACAGAGATCCCTGAAGGGCATTTTTCACAATATCCGGTTAGCTGTAGGTGACACTCATGTGGAGGATATATCTTGTTTTGTCCTTAACGGATTGCCTACTCCTCTAGTTTTGGGGTTACCCTGGCTCACTAGACATAACCCCACTATTGATTGGCAAGGAAGGCAAATAAATGAGTGGAGTGATTTTTGTAGAGAGAATTGTCTCACAGCGACTTTTGCAGAGGTATCTACTAAAACTGTGCCATCATTTCTCTCCGATTACTCGGACGTGTTTTCTGAGAGCGGGGTTCAGGAGCTACCTCCTCACCGGGAGTTTGACTGTCCCATTAACCTCCCATGTCCCATTCCCGGCGCCGAGCTGCCAAAAGCACGCCTGTACAATCTCTCACAACCGGAAAGAATCGCAATGCGAACCTATATCTCTGAGAGTCTCGATAAGGGGCATATTCATCCCTCAAAATCACCTGTTGCCGCGGGGGTTTTTTTGTTAAAAAAAAGATGGCTCTCTGAGACCTTGCCTAGATTTTAGGGAGCTGAACCGTATCACGATTCGCGATCCCTATCCCCTTCCTCTGATCCCGGACCTCTTCAACCAAATTGTTGGGGCCAAGGTTTTTTCTAAACTGGATTTGAGAGGCGCGTACAACCTGGTCAGGGTCAGAGAGGGGGATGAATGGAAAACGGCCTTTAATACCCCTAACGGGCATTTCGAGAATCTCATTATGCCTTTTGGCTTAATGAATGCTCCGGCCGTCTTTCAGCATTTTGTTAACAGTATTTTCTACCATTTAATGGGGAAATTTGTTTTGGTGTATCTTGATGATATTTTGATTTTTTCCCCTGATGTTCAGACCCATCAGGATCATCTTTTTCAGGTTCTGCAGATTCTGCGGGAAAATAAATTGTACGCCAAGCTGGAGAAATGTGTTTTTAAGGTATCGGAGATTCAATTTCTGGGTTTTCTCCTCTCTGCTTCTGGTTTTCGCATGGATCCGGAGAAGGTCCGTGCTGTGCTTGAGTGAGAGCTTCCTGAAAATCAGAAGGCATTGATGCGCTTTCTGGGTTTTGCAAACTATTACAGAAAGTTCATTTTGAATTATTCCTCTGTTGTCAAACCCCTCACTGACATGACAAAAAAGGGGGCGGATTTTTCCTCTTGGTCGGAGGAGGCGCTTGCAGCTTTTTCTAAGATTAAAGAGAGTTTTGTGTCTGCTCCTATCTTGGTGCATCCCGATGTTTCCTTACCTTTTATTGTTGAGGTGGATGCTTCCGAGGTGGGTGTGGGTGCGGTTTTGTCCCAGGGCCCTTCTCCTGCCAAATGGCGACCCTGTGCCTTTTTCTCTAAAAAACTCTCCCCGGCAGAGAAGAACTATGATGTGGGAGATAGGGAGTTGTTGGCCATCAAGTTGGCTTTCGAAGAATGGCGCCATTGGTTGGAGGGGGCCAGGCACCCTATCACCATTTTTACCGACCATAAGAATCTGGCGTACTTGGAGTCGGCCAAGCGTATGAATCTGAGACAGGCCAGATGGTCTCTGTTCTTCTCCAGATTCAATTTTGTCGTTACATTCCGCCCTGGGATCAAAAATGTGAAGGCTGATGCTCTCTCTCGCTGTTTTCCGGGAGGAGGAAACTCCGAGGACCCGGGTCCCATTTTGGCGGAGGGGGTAGTTGTTTCTGCTCTGTATTCTGATTTGGAGGCCGAGGTCCAGGCTGCCCAGACTGAGGGCCCTGCTCGTTGTCCTTCTGGGAAGTTGTTTGTGCCTCCTGAGTTACGTCACAAACTCTTCAAGGAGCATCATGATACTGTTCTTGCTGGTCACCCCGGGAGTAGAGCCATGGTAGATCTCATTGCTCGGAGATTTTGGTGGCCGGCTCTTCGTAAGTCGGTGGAGGGTTTTGTGGCTGCTTGTGAGACGTGCGGTCGCGCTAAGGTCCCTCGTTCACGGCCTTCAGGTCCCCTTCTCCCGTTACCCATACCTTCCCGTCCTTTGACACACCTGTCCATGGACTTTATCACGGATCTTCCTCGTTCCTCAGGGAAGTCGGTGATCCTGGTGGTGGTGGACCGTTTTAGCAAGATGGCTCATTTTTTACCCTTCCGTGGTTTACCCAATGCTAAAACGTTGGCGCAAGCTTTTGTCGACCATATTGTTAAATTGCATGGCATTCCCTCAGATATTGTTTCCGATAGAGGCACGCAATTTGTGTCCAGATTCTGGAAGGCTTTCTGTTCTCGCCTGGGGGTTCGGCTGTCCTTCTCTTCTGCTTTTCACCCGCAGTCGAATGGTCAGACTGAACGCGTCAATCAGAATCTGGAGACATATTTGCGCTGTTTTGTGGCAGAGAACCAGGAGGATTGGTGTTCGTTTCTCCCTCTTGCTGAGTTTGCTCTGAACAACCGTCGTCAGGAATCTTCTGATAAGTCACCATTCTTTGGTGCATATGGGTTTCATCCACAGTTTGGGACATTCTCGGGAGGGGCTCCTTCTGGTTTGCCTGAGGAGGAGAGATTTTCCTCGTCTTTGTTTACCATTTGGCAAAAGATTCAGAGTAATCTAAGAAAGATGAGTGAGAAATATAAGCGTGTGGCTGATAAGAGACGTGTGCCTGGTCCGGACCTGAATGTGGGTGATCTGGTGTGGTTGTCTACAAGAAATATTAAACTGTAGGTTCCCTCCTGGAAATTGGGTCCCAAGTTTATTGGGCCTTATAAGATCCTGTCCATCATCAATCCTGTTGCCTTCCGTCTTGATCTTCCACGGGTTTGGAAGATACATAATGTATTTCACAGATCTCTCTTAAAGCCATATGTCCAGCCCACGGTACCCTCCTCTTTGCCTCCTCCTCCTATTTTGGTTGATGGCAATCTGGAGTTTGAGGTTTCCAGAATTGTGGACTCTCGCATTGTCCGCGGTTCTCTTCAGTACCTCGTTCATTGGAAGGGTTATGGTCCTGAGGAGAGGATGTGGGTTCCGGTGTCGGACATTAAAGCCACTCGCCTCATCAGGGCTTTTCATAGGGCTCATCCTGAGAAGGTGGGTCCTGGGTGTCCGGAGTCCACCCGTAGAGGGGGGGGGGTACTGTCACTACCAGAGCTTTGGGACGTTCTCACAGCTCTGTTTCTCCACCCCTGTGATGATGTCACTACTAGAGCTTGAAGGAGTTCTCTCTGCTCTGTTTCTCCGCCCCTGTGATGAGGTCTTTACTTTCAGTTTCCCTCCTCCCAGCTGTCCCTCCTGTGATTGATTCCTCTTCCTATAAACTACCACTCTTCCTGTTTAATCGTGCGGATTATACTTTTCATTTGACCTGTATCTCTCGCTTGAGTATCTTCACTTGTGTGATATCTTTTCACTGGACCTGTGTTCTGCTGAAGCAAGTACTTCGGATATTGTCTGCTGACTTTGGATCTGTTTTCACTGCTGCTGCAGCTCCTTCAGTTAAGTGTGCAGACATTGTGTGTTTTTCTGTTTGTTTGCTGACTGGATCCGAGGCGACCCCGGTTCCGTACATATACTGAGCAGGGCACCGGTGGCCGTGCCCCTTCCACTATAGTAGGGGTTACAGTGGCCATCAGCCTTAGGTTCGCGGGCATGTCTCGATCCACCATCTGGATCTGGACATGGGCTTAGCAGCATAGGGAGAGCTTTTAGGGTCTGACAGGGGTCACCCTTTATGTTCCCTAGTTTGGGTCCGGTCAGTAGCTAATTCACTGTGTATGCTCTTGTTGCTCACATACAGCCGTGACAGTTGGCCTCCATGCGAGACCTGTGTGCCTTGTTCCGGTGTTTCGAGTACTTAACCAACATGGTCAGTGCCGATGACGCCGTTCTTAGCGTTACAATAACACTTCTTTGTCTCCTTAAAAAAAAAACACTTAGGGCCATGATGGAAGAGGATGTGGCACAGGAGGAACAGGAGGAGGAGGAGGGGGCATTTCACAGGGTTTCAGGCCAATCATTCTGAAGTGGCTCAGAGGGTGGTTCCTGCACCAGCAGAGGCCAGGTACACATGTGGTCATCCAGGGCACAGTTCCGGAGGACGAAGAGGAGGAGGTAGAGGAGGAGGAACCGGGTTCACAGCAGGTTGGCACACAGCGCAGCTCATGGCCATCACTGGGGCGTGCTGGGGGGATACGGAGGACACAGACGATACACCACCTACAGGGGACAGCTTATCCTTACCTCTCGGCAGCCTAGCACACATGAGCGACTACGTGCTGCAGTGCCTGTGTAATGACCATAGAGTTGCCCACATTTGAACTTGTGCTGACTACTGGGTTGCCACCCTGCTGGATCCCCGTTACAAATACAGGGGATCCTTAATGCCGTCCTTAATTCACTCTTCGACTACAAGCGCACGCTGGTAGATGCGCTTCTGAGGGCATTCCCAACTGACACCAGGGGACAAGTTGAAGCACAAGGCGAAGGCAGAGGCGGAGGAGGAGGAGGAAAAATAGGTTGCCAACGCAGCTGGTTCACGGCCAGCACCTCAGAAGGCAGGGTCAGCAAGGCCGACATGTGGAAAAGCTTTGTCATCATGCCACAGCAACCGGCACCACCAGCTGATATGGAACGTCTTAGCATGAGTCAGCATTTGAACAACATGGTGGAACAGTACATGTGCACACGCCTACACGTACTGACTGATGGTTCTGCCCCATTCAACTGGGTCTCCAAATTGTCCACATGGCCTGAGCTTGCCCTTTATGCCTTGGAGGTGCTGGCCTGCCCTGTATCGTCTGAACGTGTATTTAGCACGGCAGGGGGCGTCATTACAGACAAATGCAGCCGTCTGTCCACAGCCAATGTGGACAGGCTCACGTTCATTAAAATGAACCAGGCTTGGATCCCCATCCCAAGACTTGTCTGTACCTTGTGCAGAATAGACATTTATACCTGCCTTAACCATACATTCTTGTACTTAGTGCACTTATTCTTTGATTTTTTTTTTTTATTTCTCCCATTATTTTGGGGGCTACCCCAATTAAAAAATAAAATAATAATAAACATTGTTAGCTGGCTACCTCCTCCTCCATTGCCGCTTCCTACAACATCCATTCACTGCCTCCTCAACTTCAGACTCCACATCCACCTCCTCTTGCGAGTTGCAGGTTAATAATTTTTAATTTTAATTTATTTTATTTCAAGTTATTTCCCTATCCACAATTGTTTGCAGGGCACTTACCCACATTTTGCTGCCCTCTAGCCTTTCCAGGACTTTTTTACAGCCATTTTAGTGCCCAAAAGTTCGGGTCCCCATTGACTTCAATGGGGTTCGGGGTAAAGTTCAGGTCCTAAACCGGGACAGTTGGAACACCTCTTTCTATTGATCAATTGTAAAAAACCCTCTGATTGGTTATGCAAATGAGGTAAGCAGGGATTAGTTCAAGAGCTTGTCTGGGAGGCAGATGGGGTGGCCATTGTCACAGAGAGATTTAAACCATGACAGTACCCTCCCCCCCCTCCCAAGAAACAGTCCAACAGCCACAGTGGGACCGTCACCGGGTCAACTCGAGGATGTTGGAAAAGTAGTCTTAAGGTTCCAGGTCTGTCTGCCGAGTTTCTTGCCTAAGGTCGGAGGGAGAATCCCAGGACACGGGGCTGTCAAGTCGGGGTAACGTGGGAGGATTTGGGCTTATCTGGGTCCCCATAGGAGTGGAGTTGCCTTGTAGGTGGCTTTGTTGTCGGGTGGTCACGGCCATGGTGGTCTCTGGTGCAAATGAGGAAGTCAAATGCCCCAAGTTGTTCCCCAAAAGTACTTCCTCGGTTAACTCACGGAGTATCCCTACTCGCACTTGTCGATTCCCCGATCCCCGAATCCAGGTGAACTCTGGCGGTGGATAAATGCAGCACCTTTGCTCCCTGCTACACTGACTGCCACAGTCTGGCTGGTTCGGGCCGACTGAGGAACCATGTGAGGCTGAATAAGGGTAATCGTAGCCCTGGAATCACAAAGTCCATGGGCCGGCTGCCCATTAACCCATACCGCCTGACGATGGTGCTGCCGATTATCTTCGGCTGCAGCATGGATGTGATCATCCTCGAACAGCTCACCAAACTCTTCCTGAACATCTAGAGGGTTGGCCTCGTTCTGGAGGCAATAAGTCGCCGACTTGGATGACTGGGCAGTCTCTTGGTACCTCGGGGATGGGTTAGGGCAATAACGCTGCAGATGACCCGTCTGATTACATGTATAGCACTTAGGCCCGGTAGAAGGTTTTGATCGGGCTAAGGGTCTAAAGGCAGCCCACAGAGATACTGGAGTTGGGCTCGAGGTCTGTACACTGGGCTGTGGTAGTGGATAGCGCTGGCCGCCAATGGACCTCCAAGAGTCCAGATATTCATCGGCCAAATTAGCCGCTTGCTGTACTGTCTGTGGCCGCTTATCTCGCACCCAATCCAGTACTATCAGAGGGATGGGGTCAAAGAACTGCTCTAAGAGAACTAGCTGGGTGATGTCCTCTATGGTATGAGCATGGCTTCCCTGGAATCAGCCCTTGAGGTTCCGCTGCAGACCCACTCCACGTAGGTTATGTTGCCTTGTTTCTAAGATTCTCGAAACTTAACCCGGCTGGCTTCAGGGGTAATGGCAAATCGGGCTAGCAGGGCTTTTTTTACGCGGTCATAATCCATGGCGTCCTCATCCTCCATGGCCCGATACATCCACAGCTTTGCCAGTTAGGTTACTCACCAGTAAGAACACCCGATCTTGGATCGGCACTTTATGTATCTGACACAGTCTCTCAAAGTCCTGGAGGAACTCTTCTATTTCCTCCTCTTCTTCCTTAAATAATTTGAATGCGCGAAAGGGCAACTTACGGACATGTGCTGTATCTCTAGGTGTTGTCTCTGATCGACGTATTTCCGCCATTCTCCACTTATGTTGTCGCTCCAATTCTCTCTCTTATCGCTCTAGTTCTCTCTCTTGCCACTTATCCTGCAGCTGGATGTCTCTGATGGCATTCTGTATGGCGGTCTCAGATGGGTTGGCACCATATAATGCCAACCTCTCTCTTACTCGTTGCTGAAACAAGTCTTCCACGGACCGAGGTCCAGCATCACCATCCCTCTGATCCATCTCAGCTAAATCACTGATCAGGGTGGCCTTGTTCTTTGTCCCAGCGGTCCCTCCTCGGCTCTAAAGTAAATCATTCAGTGTGTCTCTCCTGCAGGCTGCGTAGCTGGTCATTCCTTTTGGTGATTTGGCGTGTCCCAGTAACTGGAGAGCCAATCCCACCGCTGCCACTAATGTAACGAGCCCCTGCTCACTCTGTTCTGCTCTCACGGCACTTCCTAATGTGACCACTATATCTGCTGGTTCCACTGTTGATGATCCGGCCATTTCACCTTCCCATGTTGGGTCAGTGACCTCATCGTCCACCAACTCCTCTTCCACTTCCTCACTCTGCTCGTCCTCCTGACTTGACCCAACCACAGCCTCAGTGATTGAAAACTGTGTCTCATCATCATCCACCTCCTGAACGAATGATTGCCATTCACCACCGTCATTTTTCTGACACTCTGAAGGCTCAAGGGGTTGGAAATCAGAGCACAGTATCTCAGGTACCTCTTCAAGCGTGCTGGGTGCGATGGCCAAATCTAATAGTGGCACTGGAAAGAGCTCCTCAGAATATCCGAGTGTGGAATCACTCATTTGGCAAGCTTCTCCATGGTGGGAGGAAGGATGATCAGAGTGAAGATTCGGTTAACCAGACTCTTGGCTACAGAGACTGAATGAGAAGGTGGTGCTCAACCGACTGGAAGCATTATCTTCAGCAATCCAACCGACCAACTGTTCGTACTGGTCCGACTTGGACAGTGTTGTCCTGAGCCGCCCAGCTACATTAGACATAAAACTGGGTACGGTGGATGTTTTTTTTTATTCTGGTGCACTGGCAGCAGGGACAGTTTCATTGCACCCAGGGCAACGGCCTCTGCATGCACCATTAGCATCACGCCCACTTACCCGTCCCTTAGTGCTCGCCTTCTTCATATTAATGGTTTTGTCACTAGATGTGGAGCAGATTGTTTTACTGTCCGCTAAATGACACAGTTTTGGGATGCAGGACAGTATATGTCAAAGAAACAAACAGAATATGGACACTATTTGCAGATGTTCTACACTATTGGTTAAAGAACACCACAGATTATGGACACTAGATGTGGCCCAGATTATTGGAATTTGTAATACAGACACGGTTTGCAGATGTTCTACAGTATTGGTTACAGAACACCCCTGACAACCAGACAATGGCTCGGTCATTTGACAGTAAAAAGTGGTTTATGTCTCCCACCATTACAGCAGGCGATGAAACAATATATAGACCCCTGACAACCAGACAATGTAGAGGTCATTTGACAGTATAAAGAGTTTAATATCTCCCACCGATGCAGCAAGTGATGAAATGAAATATAGGCCCCTGACAACCAGACAATGTACAGGTCATTTGACAGTATTAAGAGGAAAATGTCACCCAACAAGGCAACAAATGATTAAACGACATATAGCCCCCTGACACCCACACAATGGGGCAGTCATTTGACAGTAAAAAGAGTTAAATGTCTCCCACCAAGACAGCAAGCTAATAAACAAAATATAGGCCCCTGACACACACACCACAATGGGGCAGTCATTTGACAGTAAAAAGAGTTAAATGTCTCCCACCAAGACAGTAAGCAAGTAAACGAAATATAGGCCCCTGACACCCACACAATGGGGTGGTAATTTGACAGTAAATAGAGTTTAATCTCTCCCACCAAGACAACAAATGATTAAACGACATATAGCCCCCTGACACCCACACAATGGGGCAGTCATTTGACAGTAAAAAGAGTTTAATATCTCCCACCAAGACAACAAGTAAGTAATGATTAAACGACATATAGGCCCCTGGCATCCAAACAATGGGGCAGTCATTTAACAGTTAAAATAGTTGAATCATTTATTGTCTTGAGTGGAGATATTAAACGACATATAGGCCCCTGACACCCACACAATGGGGCAGCAAGAAATTAAACAAAAAGAAAGCAAGAAATTAAACAAAATATAGGTCCCTCACACCCAGACAGAGTAGAGGTCATTCGACATCAAAAAGAGGATAATGTCACCCACCAAAGCAACAGGAGATTATATGAAATGTAGGCCCCTAGCACCCAGACAGAGGAGAAAGGTCCCATAGCAGCAATAAAGCATCATTTTACCCACCATTGTAACAGGGCACTTTCAGTAATTTAAGTCCCAGCACCCATACAGAGGAGAAAGGTCCCATAGTAGCAAAACAGGCATCATGTTACCCACCAATGGAACAGGCCACTTTCAGTTATTTAGGCCCCAGAACCCAGACAGAGGAGAGAGGTCCCATAGCAGCAAAACAGGCATCATGTTACCCACCAATGGAACGGGCCACTTTCAGTTATTTAGGCCCCTGACACACAGACAGAGGAGAGGTCATTTGACAGCAAAAAGAGGTTAATGTCACGCACCAAAGCAGTAGGCGATTAGCTGAAATGTAGGCCCCTGGCACCCAGACAGAGTAGAGGTTCATTCAACTTGGTGTTGCTCCCAAAATAATGGTACAAGTAAAAAAAGAGGATTCAGTAAAGAATTGCCCTAGAGTACAAAAATCTATGGTTGAGGGCGAGGCATTTATAAATGTCTATTCTGCACAAGGGATGGACAGGTCCTGTGGGATCCATGCCTGGTTCATTGTTATGAACATCAGCTTGTCAATGTTGGCTGTGGACAGGCGGCTGCGTTTGTCTGTAATGACGCCCCCTACAAGTTTAGACAATACACTGGCCGTAGGGCAGGCCAGCACCTCCAAGGCATAAAAGGCTAGCTCTGGCCATGTGGACAATTTGGAGACCCAGAAGTTGAATGGGAACGAATTCATCAGTCAGTATGTGGAGGCGTATGCACACGTACTGTTCCACCATGTTGTTGAAATGCTGCCTCCTGCTAACACGTTCCCTGTCAGCTAGTGGTGCAGTTAGCTGTGGCGCTGTGACAAAACTTTTCCACATCTCGGCCATGCTAACCCTGCCTTCAGAGGAGCTGGCCGTGACAGAGCTGCATTGGCGACCTTTTTCTCTTCCTCTGCCTTCGACTTGTGCTTCCACTTGTACCCCCGTGTCAGTTGGGAATGCTCTCAGAAGCGTGTTTACCAGCGTGCGCTTGTACTTGCGCATTTTCCTATAACGTTCCATTGAGGGAATTAAAGTGGGCATGTTGTCATTATACCGGGGCTTCAGCAAGTTGGCCACCCAGTAGTCAGCACATGTTAAAATGTGGGCAAATCTGCTGTCATTGCGCAGGCACTGCAGCATGTAGTCGCTCATGTGTGCCAGGCTGCCCAGAGGTAAGGACAAGCTGTCCTCTGTGGGAGGCGTATCATCATCGTCCTCCGTTTCCCCCCAGCCATGCACCACTGATGGGCCCGAGCTACGTTGGGTGCCACCCCGCTGTGAACATGCTTCATCCTCATCCTCTTCCACCTCCTCATCATCCTCGTCCTCCTTGTCCTCCAGTAGTGGGCCCTGGCCGGCCACATTTGTAACTGGCCTCTGCTTTTGCAAAAAACCTCCCTCTGAGCCACTTCTAAGAGACTGGCCTGAAAGTGGTATAAATGACCCCTCTTCCTTCTCCTCCTCCTCCTTTGCCACCTCCTCTACCATCATCGCCCTAAGTGTTTTCTCAAGGAGACATAGAAGTGGTATTGTAACGCTGATAACGGCGTCATCGCCACTGGCCATGTTGGTTGAGTACAGGGCACACAGGTCTCGCACGGAGGCCCAGTCATTGGTGGTGAAGTGGTGCTGTTCCGCAGTGCAACTCACCTGTGCATGCTGCAGCTGAAACTCAACTATGGCCTGCTGCTGCTCGCACAGTCTCTCCAGCATGTGCAAGGTGGAGTTCCACCTGGTGGGCACGTCGTATATGAGGCGGTGAGCGGGAAGGTCGAAGTTAAGCTGTAGCGCAGATAGGCGAGCAGCGGCAGGATGAGAACGTCGGAAGCGCGCACAGACGGCCCGCATTTATGAAGCAGCTCTGACAAGTCGGGGTAGTTGTGAATGAATTTCTGCACCACCAAATTCAGCATATGCACCAGACAAGGGATGTGCGTCAAACCGGCTGGTTCCAGAGCTGCAATGAGATTTCTCCCATTATCGCACACCACCAGGCCGGGCTTGAGGCTCACTGGCAGCAACCACTCATCGGTCTGTTGTTCAATACCCCGCCACAACTCCTGCACGCTGTAAGGCCTGTCCCCCAAACACATGAGTTTCAGAACTGCTTGCTGACGTTTACCCTGGGCTGTGCTGAAGTTGGTGGTGAAGGTCTGTGGCTGACCGTATGATCAGGTGGTAGAAGAGGAGGAGGAAGCTGAGTAGGAGGAGGAGGCAACAGGAGGCAAAGAATGATACCCTGCGATCCTTGGCGGCAGAAGAACGCCTGGGGCCCAGCCGCCACTACATTTACCTAGTGTGCAGTTAGGGAGATATAGCGTCCCTGGCCGTGCTTACTGGTCCACATATCTGTTGTTAGGTGGACCTTGCCACAGATGGCGTTGCGCAGTGCGCACTTGATTTTATCCGATACTTGGTTGTGCAGGGAAGGCACAGCTCTCTTGGAGAAGTAGTGGCGGCTGGGAACGACGTACTGTGGGACAGCCACCACCATCAGCTCTTTGAAGCTGTCCGTGTCCACCAGCCTGAATGACAGCATTTCAAAGGCCAGTAGTTTAGAAATGCTGGGTTTCAGGGCCAGGGATTGGTGGGAATTTATGCTTTCTCTCCAAGCTTTGTGAGATGGAGAGCTGAACGCTGCCGTGTGGCACATCCTCTTTTTTTTCTGGGCGGCAGGTGCCAACGTTCCTCCAGAGGCGGCGGAAGAGGCCGAGGCAGCAGCAGAAGATGGAGCAGGAGGGGCCTGAGCCCTTTCTTGGTTTTGATGGTGCTTACTCCACTGCAGCCCATGTCTCGCATGTAGATCACTGGTCATGCAGGTTGTGCTAAGGTTCAGAACGTCAATGCCTTGCTTCCTGCTCTGATGGCACAGCGTGCAAACCACTCTGGTCTTGTCATCAGCACATTGTTTAAAGAAGTGCCATGCCAGGGAACTCCTTGAAGCTGCCTTTGGGGTGCTCGGTCCCTGGTGGCGGTGGCCAGTAGTAGGCGAACTCTCTTGGCGACGGCTGTTCTGCTTTTGTGCCCTGCTCCCTCTTTTGCTACACTGTTGACTCGGTCTCACCACTGCCTCTTCCACTGAACTCTGAAAGTCAGTGGCACGACCTTCATTCCATGTGGGGTCTAGGAACTCATCGTCCCCTGCATTGTCTTCCACAGAGTCTTCCTCCATGACCTCCTGTTCAGTCTGCACACAGCAAAAAGATGCAGCAGTTGGCACTAGTGTTTCGTCATGATCAGAGACATGCTGACTCTGCTGAGATGGTATTCCCATGTCCTCATCAGGACATAAGTGGTTGTGCGTCAGTGCATTCTATGTCTTTCACACCGCTGGGGAAAGGATAAATGGATGCCCTGCCAGCAGATTCTTCAAACAGCATAAGAGACTGCTGCATAACTTGAGGCTCAGACAGTTTCCCTGATATGCATGGGGGTGATGTGACAGACTGATGGGCTTGGTTTTCAGAATCCACCTGTGCGCTTTCTGCAGAAGACTGGGTGGGAGATAATTTGAACCTGCTGGATCCACTGTTGGACACCCAATCGACTAGCGCCTGTACTTACTCAGGCCGTACCATCCTTAGAACGGCATTGGGCCCTACCAAATATCGCTGTGGATTCTGGCGGCTACTGGGACCTGAGGTAGTTGGTTCACTAGGACGTGTAGCTGTGGCAGAACGGCCACGTCCTCTCCCAGCACCAGAGGGTCCACTAACACCACCACGACCATGTCCGCATCCCTTATTAGATGTTTTCCTCATTGTTACCGTTTACCACAATAAGGAAAAACTTATTTGGCCCAATGTATAGAGTTTAAATTAAGGGCTTTTTTTTACAGGCACCTAACACTATCTAGCTATCTATTTATGTACCGTATTACACTAATACAGGCACAGCAGAAACCACAGATTTAGAGGAATATTAATTGTAGGCCTAGTATTTAGGCCCTGGCTGAAAGGTATCCTTTTACTCACATAATTTCACTTGGAGATGCACAATAGCGTGTGCATATATAGAGGATTTATTTTTCAGGCCTTGTATTTAGACGCTGACATGCTAAATGTAATTTACCCTATTGCGGACAGAATTACACCTGGAGAGGAACAGTGGAAAGCACAGATGTTTAGGATTTCTATTTCAGGGATTTTATTTAACCACAGAAAAAAATCTATCCTTTAACAGACAGTATTAAACTTGGCCAGCAACAGCTAAAACCACTGATTTAGGGGATTGTTATTTTGGCAACTGAATTTCACCCCAGAAAAAAAAATCTATCCTTTGACGTACAGTATTAAACTTAGCCAGCCACACCTGGTACACCAGATTTAGGGGATTGGTATTTTGGCAACTGAATTTCACACAGGAAAAAAAATCTATCCTTTGACGGACAGTATTACACTTGGCCAGCAAAAGCTAAAACCACTGATTTAGGGGATTGGTATTTTGGTAATTGAATTTCACCCCAGAAAAAAATCTATCCTTTGACGTACAGTATTCAACTAAGCCAGCCACAGCTGGAACACCAGAATTAGGGGATTGGTATTTTGGCAATTAAATTTCCCCTTAACAAAATATAGCAACTTCTATCCTGTGTTTCAAGGTGTAACAACAAGCACAGCCCCTGATGTAGGATATTGCAAAAAAAAGCCTACTATTGAACCCAAAAATGTATGTTGAACTTGGTGGCAACTGAAAACATGTACTGGTGCACCAAAAGATCAAAAAATGGCTGCCGATTGCCCCAGAAAAAAGTGACAGGAAAATGCTCTGGGCAGCCTAAAAACCATTGAGTAATAAACAAACAGAAGTTGAATGATTCACAGCTGTAGATCGATCACTTCATTAAGTGGTTTTGCTGAGTCTTCCCTGTCTAATATCGTCCTCACAGCAGCTGCATCCTATTCCTACACTAATCAGAGCAGAGTGACGGGCGGCTCTACGTAACTCCAGCTTAAGTTGAGGCTGGGTCACATGCTGCATTTGGCCAATCACAGCCATGCCATTAGTAAAAAAGATTTGACATTTAGGGAAGAAAATTTGTTTTTATGTTTGATTATTCACATTTCAGATAATCATATATTTAGTTTCATAATATTAATGTATTTTGTGCATTGTGCTTTTTTAGGGCACCTTTTTAACTGTCAATAAGTTTTTTATTAGAGTACATGTTCACGCCAAAATGGATACAGTATGCAGTAAGCAAAGCATACAATTAAGCATGAATTGTATACAGAGTATACAAAAAGATAAAGTGAGATAGTACAAAGTAATTCAACAAAGAAACAAAATTATCAAATCAAAGAACAAAAGTTTGAGCCGTGTCTTCTTGTAACATTTAGTAATAATAAGTAGGGATGAGTTAACCTGAACTGTATAGTACGGGTTCGTCCCGAATTTTGGGGTGTTCGGGGCACGGACCCGGACATTTTCAAAAAAGTTTGGCTTCGGGTTTGTTGTTCGGAGATTTATTCCTGCTTTCTAAAAGGCTGCACAGCAGCCAATCAGCTAGCGTTTTACTTCTTGCCCTAAGGAGCCATCACAGCCATGCCTACTAATAGCATGGCTGTGATTGGTCAAGTGCAGCATGTGATCCAGCCGGTCTGCTGTCTGGCAAAGGATAGATTTTTTTCTGTGGTGAAATTCAATTGCCAAAATAGCAATCCCCTAAATTTGGTGTCCCAGCAGTGGCTGGCAAAGTTTAATAATGTCCGGCAAAGGATATATTTTGTTCTGGGGTGAAATTCAATTGCCAAAATAGCAATACCATAAATCAGTGGTTTCAGCTGTGAGTGGCTAAGTGTAATAGTGTCCGGCAAAAGATATATTTTGTTCTGGGGTTAAATTCAATTGCAATACCGTAAATCTAGTGTTCCAGCTGTGACTAGACAAGTTTCAAAGTGTCCGTCATAGGTTATATTATTTTCTGCGGTGAAATTCAATTGCAAAAATAGAAATACGGTAAATCTGGTGTTCCAGATGTGACTGGACAAGTTTAATAGTGTCCGTCATAGGATATATTATTTTCTGCTGTGAAATTCAGTTGCAAAAATAGAAATACCGTAAATCTGTTTTTTTCAGCTGTGACTGGACAAGTTTCATAGTGTCTGTCATAGGATATATTATTTTCTGCGGTGAAATTCAGTTGCAAAAATTGAAATACCGTAAATTTGGTGTTCCAGCTTTGGCTGGACAAGTTTAATAGTGTCCGGCAAAGGATATATTTTGTTCTGGGGTGAAATTCAAATGCCAAAATAGCAATACCATAAATCAGAGGTTTCAGCTGTGGCTGGCCAAGTTTAATATTGTCCGGCAAAGGATAAAAATTTTTCTGGGGTGAAATTCAATTGCCAAAATAGCCACACCGTAAATCTGGTGTCCTAACAGTGACTAGCCAAGTTTAATAGTGTCAGGCAAAGGATATATTTTGTTCTGGGGTGAAATTCAATTGCCAAAATAGCAATACCATAAATTAGTGGTTTCAGCTGTGGCTGGCCAAGTTTAATATTGTCCGGCAAAGGATATATTTTTTTCTGGGGTGAAATTCAATTGCCAAAATAGCAACACCGTAAATCTGGTGTCCTAACAGTGACTAGCCAAGTTTAATAGTGTCCGGCAAAGGATTTATTATTTTCTGGGTTGAAATTCAGTTGCCAAAATAGCAATACCATAAATCAGTGGTTTCAGCTGTGACTGGCCAAGTTAAATAATATCCGTCATAGGATATATTATTTTCTGCGGTAAAATTCAGTTGCAAAAATAGAAATACCGTAAATCTGGTGTTCCAGCTGTGACTGGACAAGTTTCATAGTGTCCGGCACAGGATATATTTTGTTTTGAGGTGAAATTCAATTGCCAAAATAGCAATACCATAAATCAGTGGTTTCAGCTGTGGCTGGCCAAGTTTAATATTGTCCGGCAAAGGATATATTTTTTTCTGGGGTGAAATTCAATTGCCAAAATAGCAATACCATAAATCTGGTGTCCCAGCAGTGGCTGGCCAAGTTTAATAGTGTCCGGCAAAGGATTTATTATTTTCTGGGGTAAAATTTAGTTGCCAAAATAGAAATACAGTAAATCCAGCTGTTGCAGGCCAAGTGTAAATTTGTCCGTTAAAGCGTATATTACACTCAGCGTGCATCTCCAAGTGTATTTCTTTCCGTTAAAGGGTATATTACAGTAGGTGTTAAAATACAGCATAATCCTCCACAATTGCACACATTGTTTTGCATCTCTAAGTGTTTTTCTTTCCGTTAATGGGTATATTACACAAAGTGTTAAAATACAAGTGCTGAACGCATAATCCTATATATTTTTTCACACGCTACTGTGCATCTCAAAATTTAAATCTGTCCGTAAAAGGATACCTTTCATCCAGGGTCTAAATACTAGGCCTACAATTGATATTCCCCTAAATCTGTGGTTACTGCTGTGCCTGGATTAGTGTAATACGGTACATAAATAGATAGCCAGATAGTGTTAGGTGCCTGTAAAAAAAGGCCTGAATTTGAATTCAATACATTAGTCCAAATAATTGTTTTCTTATTGTAGTGAACGGTACCAATGAGGAAAACATCTAGTAAGGGACGTGGACGCAGACATGGTCGTGGTGGTGTTAGTGGACCCTCAGGTGCTGGGAGAGGACATGGCCGTTCTGCCACAGCCACACGTCCTAGTGAACCAACTACCTCAGGTTCCAGTACCCGCAAAATTTACAGCGTTATTTGGTGGGACCCAATGACGTTCTAAGGATGGTACGGCCTGAGCAAGTACAGGCGCTAGTCAATTGGGTGGCCGACAGTGGATCCAGCACGTTCATAACATTATCAACCACCCAGTCTTCTGTAGAAAGCGCATAGATGGCACTTGAAATCCAAGTACATCAGTCTCTCACATCACCCCCATGCATATCAGGGAAACTGTCTGAGCCTCAAGTTATGCAGCAGTCTTTTATGCTGTTTGAAGACACTGCTGGCAGGGTTGCCCTAGGGAATCCACCTAGCCCTTCCCCAGTGGTGAAAGACATAGAATGCGCTGACGCACAACCACTTATGTTTCCTGATTATGAGGACATGGGAATACCACCTCATCGGAGTCCGCACGTCTCTGATGATGATGAAACACAGGTGCCAAGTGCTGCGTCTTTTGCAGTGTGCAGACCGAACAGGAGGTCAGGGAGGAAGACTGTGTGGAAGACGATGCAGGGGACGATGAGGTCCTAGACCCCACATGGAATGAAGGTCGCGCCACTGACTTTCATAGTTCAGAGGAAGAGGCAGTGGTGAGACTGAGCCAACAGCGTAGCAGAAGTGGGAGCAGGGGCGCAAAAGCAGAACAGCCGAGAGTTCGCCTGATACTGGGCACCGCCACCAGGGACCGAGCACCCCAAAGGCAGCTTCAAGGAGTTCCCTGGCATGGCACTTTTTTAAACAATGTGCTGACAACAAGACCAGAGTGGTTTGCATGCTGTGCCATCAGAGCCTGAATCGAGGCATTAACTTTCTGATCCTTAGCACAACCTGCATGACCAGGCATCTACATGCAAAGCATGAACCGCAGTGGAGTAAACACCTTAAAAACAAGGAACTCACTCTGGCTCCCCCTGCTCCCTCTTCTGCTGCTGCCTCCGCCTCTTCCTCCGCCTTGGGAGGAATGTTGGCACCTGCCGCCCACCAAACAGAGGATTTGCCACCAACACCACCACCTCCGTCACCAATCATTTTCACCGTGTCACACGGCAGCGTTCAGCTCTCCATCTCACAAAGCTTGGAAAGAAAGCGTAAATTCCCACCTCATGTTAGCAGGAGGCTGCATTTCACTAACATGGTGGAACAGTACGTGTGCACACCCCTCCACGCACTGACTGATGGTTCGGCCGCATTCAACTTCTGGGTCTCCAAATAGTCCACGTGGCCAGAGTTAGCCTTTTATGCCTTGGAGGTGCTGGCCTGCCCGGCGGCCAGCGTTTTGTCTGAACGTGCATTCAGCCTGGCAGGTGGCATCATTACTGACAAACGCAACCGCCTGTCCACAGCGAACGTGGACAAGCCGACGTTCCTAAAAATGAACCAGGCGTGGATCCCAGAGGACCTGTCCATCCCTTGTGCAGAATAGATATTTATAAATACCTCCCCTTAACCATATATTCTTGTACTCCAGAGCACTTCTTTATTGAATACTCTTTTTTTCATTTTACCATTATTTTGCGGGGCAACCCAAAGTTAAATGAAACTCTCCTCCGTCTGGGTGCCATGGCCCTGAGTCTGTGAATGAGGCCTGTGGCACTGCAGGCAGACATGAATCCTTTTTGGATGTGATGAGAACATCAACTCCCATAGCATTCCCACCTGATGCCACCCCAACTTCATATTCCATCTCCTCCTCCTCCAAGTTGCCAATTGATATTGGTTAATTTTTATTTATTTTATTTTATTTTAAGTCATTTCCGTATCCACATTTGTTTGCAGGGGATTTACCTACATTTAGCTGCCTTTTGCCGCCCTCTGGTCTTTTCCTGGGTTATTTTACAGCCTTTTTAGTGCCCAAAAGTTCGGGTCCCCATTGACTTCAAGTTGGGCCGAGCTTCTCGAACCCGAACATCCAGGTGTTCGCTCAACTCTAATAATGAGTATGCCACGTAGATCTGTTCGTGGTTATGCAGATCCAAACTGTCACCTCCCACCATGAGCATCGCCGCCTACTGTAATCCATGCCCCCCGGACGCTGCTGGATTTAGACTACCCCAGGCTGCCCACAACCGTTTGTGCCAGTTAACTTGGAAATGTTTATGTGCTAACATGTGCTCATAAGTAGAGATGAGCGAACACCTGGATCTTCGGGTTCGAGAAGTTCGGCCGAACTTCCCGAAAATGTTCCGCTCGGGATCCGAACTCAACCCGAACTTTATCCCAAACCCGAACCCCATTGAAGTCAAAGGGGACCCGAACTTTTAGGCACTAAAAAGGCTGTAAAATAGTCCAGGAACGGGCTAGAGGGCTGCCAAAGGCAGCAAAATGTAGGTAAATCACCTGCAAACAAATGTGGATAGGGAAATGAATTAAAATAAAATAAATAAAATTTAACCAATATCAATTGGAGACAGGTCCCACTGCAAGGAATCATGCGTCATATCACTCAACACTGGAGAAGGCCACTTTCAGTTATTTCGGCCCCAGCACCCAGACAGAGGAGAGAGGTCCCACAGCAAGGAATCATGCGTCATATAAACCACCACCGGAGAAGGCCACTCTCAGTTATTTCGGCCCAGCACCCAGACAGAGGAGAGAGGTCCCACAGCAAGGAATCATGCGTCATATCACCCACCACCGGAGAAGGCCACTTTCAGTTATTTCGGCCCCAGCACCCAGATAGAGGAGAGAGGTCCCACAGCAAGGAATCATGCGTCATATTACCCACCACTAGAGAAGGCCACTTTCAGTTATTTCGGCCCCAGCACCCAGATAGACGAGAGAGGTCCCACAGCAAGGAATCATGCGTCATATCACCCACGACTGGAGAAGGCCACTTTCAGTTATTTCGGCCCCAGCACCCAGATAGAGGAGAGATGTCCCACAGCAAGGAATCATGCGTCATATTACCCACCACTAGAGAAGGCCACTTTCAGTTATTTCGGCCCCAGCACCCAGATAGAGGAGAGAGGTCCCACAGCAAGGAATCATGCGTCATATCACCCACCACTGGAGAAGGCCATTTTCAGTTATTTAGGCCCCAGCACCCAGTCAGAGGAGAGAGGTCCCACAGCAAGGAATCATGCGTCATATCAGCCACCACCGGAGAAGGCCACTCTCAGTTATTTCAGCCCAGCACCCAGACAGAGGAGAGAGGTCCCACATCAAGGAATCATGCGCCATATCAACCACCACCGGAGAAGGCCACTCTCAGTTATTTCGGCCCAGCACCCAGACAGAGGAGAGAGGTCCCACAGCAAGGAATCATGCGTCATATCAACCACCACTGGAGAAGGCCACTTTCAGTTAATTAGGCCCAGCACCCAGACAGAGGAGAGAGGTCCCACAGCAAGGAATCATGCGTCATATCAACTACCACTGGAGAAGGCCACTCTCAGTTATTTTGGCCCAGCACCCAGACAGAGGAGAGAGGTCCCAAAGCAAGGAATCATGCGTCATTTCACACACCACTGGAGAAGGCCACTCTCAGTTATTTCGGCCCAGCACCCAGACAGAGGAGAGAGGTCCCACAGCAAGGAATCATGCGTCATGTGAACCACCACCGGTGAAGGCCACTCTCAGTTATTTTGGCCCAGCACCCAGACAGAGGAGAGAGGTCCCAAAGCAAGGAATCATGCGTCATTTCACACACCACCGGAGAAGGCCACTCTCAGTTATTTCGGCCCAGCACCCAGACAGAGGAGAGAGGTCCCACAGCAAGGAATCATGCGTCATATCAACCACCACCGGAGAAGGCCACTCTCAGTTATTTCGGCCCAGCACCTGGACAGAGGAGAGAGGTCCCACAGCAAGGAATCATGCGTCATATCACCCACCACTGGAGAAGGCCACTTTCAGTTACTTCGGCCCAGCACCCAGACAGAGGAGAGAGGTCCCACAGCATGGAATCATGCGTCATATCAACCACCACCGGAGAAGGCCACTCTCAGTTATTTCGGCCCAGCACCGAGACAGAGGAGAGAGGTCCCACAGCAAGGAATCATGCGTCATTTCACCCACCACCGGAGAAGGCCACTCTCAGTTATTTCGGCCCAGCACCCAGACAGAGGAGAGAGGTCCCACAGCAAGGAATCATGCTTCATATCAACCACCACCAGAGAAGGCCACTCTCAGTTATTTCGGCCCCACCACCCAGACAGAGGAGAGAGGTCCCACAGCAAGGAATCATGCGTCATTTCACCCACCACCGGAGAAGGCCACTCTCAGTTATTTCGGCCCAGCACCCAGACAGAGGAGAGAGGTCCCACAGCAAGGAATCATGCTTCATATCAACCACCACCAGAGAAGGCCACTCTCAGTTATTTCGGCCCCACCACCCAGACAGAGGAGAGGTTCATTCAACTTTGGGTTGCACCGCAAGATCATGGTAAAGTTAAAAAAATGAGGATTCAATAAAGAAGTGCCCCGGAGTACAAGAATACATGGTTGAGGGGGAGGCAGTTATAAATGTCTATTCTGCACAAAGGAGGACCAGGTCCTGTGGGATCCATGCCTGGTTCATTTTTATGAACGTCAGCTTGTCCACGTCGGCTGTGGACAGGCGGCTGCGTTTGTCAGTAATAACGCCCCCTGCCGTGCTGGATGCACGTTCAGACAAAACGCTGGTCGCCGGGCAGGCCAGCACCTCCAAGGCATAAAATGCTAACTCTGGCCACGTGGCCAATTTGGAGACCCAGAAGTTGAATGGGGCCGAACCATCAGTCAGTACGTGGAGGGGTGTGCAGACGTACTGTTCAACCATGTTAGTGAAATGCTGCCTCCTGCTAACACGTTCTGTATCAGGTGGTGGGGCAGTTAGCTGTGGCGTGGAGACAAAACTTTTCCACATTTCTGCCATGCTAACCCTGCCCTCAGAGGAGCTGGCCATGACACAGCTGCGTTGGCGACCTCTTGCTCCTCCTCTGCCTTCGCCTTGGGCTTCCACCTGTTCCCCTGTGACATTTGGGAATGCTCTCAGAAGCGCCTCTACCAGCGTGCGCTTGTACTAGCCCATCTTCCTATAACACTCCAGTGCAGGAAGTAAAGTGGGCACATTCTCTTTGTACCGGGGATCCAGAAGGCTGGCAACCCAGTAGTCCGCACACGTTAAAATGTGGGCAACTCTGCTGTCATTGCGCAGGCACTGCAGCATGTAGTCACTCATGTGTGCCAGGCTCCACAGAGGTAAGGACAAGCTGTCCTCTGTGGGAGGTGTATCGTCCTCAGTATCCCCCCAGCCACGCACCAGTGATGGGCCTGAGCTGTGTCGGATGCCACCCCGCTGTGAACCTGCTTCATCCTCATCCTCCTCCACCTCCTCCTCATCCTCCTCGTACTCCAGTATTGGACCCTGGCTGGCCACATTTGTACCTGGCCTCTGCTGTTGCAAAAAACCTCCCTCTGAGCCACTTCTAACAGACTGGCCTGAAAGTGCTAAAAATGACCCCTCATCCTCCTCCTCCTCCAGGACTACCTCCTCTTCCATCATCGCCCTAAGCGTTTTCTCAAGGAGACTTAGAAGTGGTATTGTAAAGCTGATAACGGTGTCATCGCCACTGGCCATGTTGGTGGAGTACTCGAAACAGCGCAACAGGGCACACAGGTCTCGCATGGAGGCCCAATCATTGGTGGTGAAGTGGTGCTGTTTCGCAGTGCGACTTACACGTGCGTGCTGCAGTTGAAACTCCACTATGGCCTGCTGCTGCTCGCACAGTCTCTCCAGCATGTGCAAGGTGAAGTTCCACCTGGTGGGCACGTCGCATATGAGGCGGTGAGCGGGAAGGCCGAAGTTCCGCTGTAGCACAGACAGGCGAGCAGTGGCAGGATGTGAACGCCGGAAGCGGGCACAGACGGCCCACACTTTATGCAGCAGCTCTGACATGTCGGGGTAGTTGTGAATGAACTTCTGCACCACCAAATTCAGCACATGCGCCAGGCAAGGGATGTGAGTCAAACCGGGTAGTCCCAGAGCTGCGACGAGATTTCGCCCATTATCACACACCACCAGGCCAGGCTTGAGGCCCACCGGCAGCAACCACTGGTCGGTCTGTTGTTCAATACCCCGCCACAACTCCTGCGCGGTGTGGGGCCTGTCCCCCAAACATATGAGTTTCAGAATGGCCTGCTGACGTTTACCCCGGGCTGTGCTGAAGTTGGTGGTGAAGGTGTGTGGCTGACTGGATGAGCTAGTGGAAGCAGAAGAGGAGGAAGCCGAGTAGGAGGAGGAGGCTACAGGAGGCAAAGAATGATGCCCTGCGATCCTTGGAGGCGGAAGGACGTGCGCCAAGGAACTCTCCGCCTGCGGCCCAGCCGCCACTACATTTACCCAGTGTGCAGTTAGGGAGATATAGCGTCCCTGGCCGTGCTTACTGGTCCACGTATCTGTGGTTGGGTGGACCTTGCCACAGATGGCGTTGCGCAGTGCACACTTGATTTTATCGGATACTTGGTTGTGCAGGGAAGGCACGGCTGTCTTGGAGAAGTAGTGGCGGCTGGGAACAACATACTGTGGGACAGCCATGGACATCAGCTGTTTGAAGCTGTCTGTGTCCACCAGCCTGAATGACAGCATTTCAAAGGCCAGTAGTTTAGAAATGCTGGCATTCAGGCCCAGGGCATGAGGGTGGCTAGGTGGGAATTTACGGTTTGTGAGATGGAGAGCTGAACGCTGCCGTGTGACATGGTGGAGATGCTTGATGACGCAGGTGGTGTTGTCGGTGTCACATCCTCTGTTTGGTGGGCGGCAGGTGCCAACATTCCTCTCGAGGCGGAGGAAGAGGCCGAGGCAGCAGCAGAAGAGGGAGCAGGGGGAGCCAGAGTGAGTTCCTTGCTTTTAAGGTGTTTACTCCACTGCAGTTCATGCTTTGCATGTAGATGCCTGGTCATGCAGGTTGTACTAAGGTTCAGAACGTTAATGCCTCGCTTCAGGATCTGATGGCACAGCGTGCAAACCACTCAGGTCTTGTTGTCAGCACATTGTTTAAAGAAGTGCCATGCCAGGGAACTCCTTGAGCTGCCTTTGGGGTGCTCGGTCCCTGGTGGCGGTGGCCAGTAGCAGGCGAACTCTCTTGGCGGCGGCTGGTCTGCTTTTGCCCCCTGATCCCTCTTTTTCTACGCTGTTGGCTCGGTCTCACCACTGCCTCTTCCTCTGAACTATGAAAGTCAGTGACACGACCTTCATTCCATGTGGGGTCTAGGACCTCATCGTCCCCTACATCGTCTTCCACACAGTCTTCCTCCCTGACCTCCTGTTCGGTCTGCACACTGCAGAAATACGCAGCAGTTGGCACCTGTGTTTCGTCATCATCAGAGACGTGTGGACTTCGATGAGGTGGTATTCCCATGTCATCATCATCAGGAAACATCAGTGGTTGTGCATCAGTGCATTCTATGTCTTCCACCACTGGGGAAGGGCTAGGTGGATTCCCTTGGGAAACCCTGCCAGCAGAGTCTTCAAACAGCATAAGAGACTGCTGCATAACTTGAAGATCAGACAGTTTCCCTGATATGCATGGGGGTGATGTGACAGACTGATGTGCTTGGTTTTCAGTTGCCACCTGTGCGCTTTCTGTGGAAGACTGGGTGGGAGATAATGTTGTGAACGTGCTGGATCCACTGTCGGCCACCCAATTGACTAGCGCCTGTACCTGCTCAGGCCTTACCATCCTTAGAACGGCATTGGGCCCCACTAAATATCGCTGTAAATTCTTGCGGGTATTGGAACCTGAGGTAGTTGGTTCACTAGGACGTGTGGCTGTGGCAGAATGGCCACGTCCTCTCCCAGCACCAGAGGGTACACTAACACGACCGCGTCCGCGTCCCTTACTAGATGTTTTCCTCATTGTAACCGTTCACCAAGCACCACAATAAGGAAAAAAATATTTGGCACAATGTATTGATTTCAAATTCAGGCCTTTTTTTACAGGCACCTACCACTATCTGCCTATTTGTTTATGTAGCGTATTACTGTACACTAATCCAGGCACAGCAGTAACCACTGATTTAGGGGAATATCTCTTTTAGGGCTAGTATTTAGGCCCTTGAGGAAAGGTATCCTTTTATAGACAGATTTACAATTGGCCTGCAACAGGTGGGACATCAGATTCAGGGTATTGCTATTTTGGCAAATTAATTTCACCCCAGAACAAAATATATGTTTTGGCGGACACTATGAAATCTGGCCTGCAACAGCTGGGACACTAGATTCAGGGTATTGCTATTTTGGCAGATTAATTTCACCCCAGAACAAAATATATGTTTTTGCAGACACTATGAAATCTGGCCTGCAACAGCTGGGACACCAGATTCAGGGTATTGCTATTTTGGCAAATTAATTTTACCCCAGAACAAAATATATGTTTTGGTGGACACTATGAAACGTGGCCTGCAACAGCTGGGACACCAGATACAGGGTATTGCTATTTTGGCAGATTAATTTCACCCCAGAACAAAATATATGTTTTGGCGGACACTATGAAATCTGGCCTGCAACAGCTGGAACACCAGATTCAGGGTATTGCTATTTTGGCAGATTAATTTCACCCAAGAACAAAATATATGTTTTGGCGGACACTATTCTATTTTGCCAGCCACAGCTGAAACCACTAATTTATGGTATTGCTATTTTGGCAATTGAATTTCACCACAGAAAATAATCTATCCTTTGCCAGACAGCAGACAGTATTATACTTGTCTAGCCAAATCTGGAACACCAGATTTAGGGGATTGGTATTTGGGCAATTGTATTTAACCCCTTAATAAAATATAGAAATTGCTATCCTGAGTTTCTAAGGGTGACAATTAGCACAGCCAAGCCCCTGATGTAGGATATAGCAAAAAAAAACTAGTATTGATGGATTGATGGACTTGGTGGCAGCTTCTTCTGGTGCACCACAAGTCACAAAATGGCCTCCGATCAACCCAGAAAATAAGTGACAGAAAAACGCTCTGTGCAGCCTAAAAATCAGTGAGCAAGAAACTAGCAGAAGTTCAATCATTCACAGCTGTAGATCAATCCGTTCATTAGGTGCTGTTGCTGACTTTTCCCTGCCTAATCTCGCCCTGACAGAAGCTGCGTCCTCTCCCTACACTAATCAGAGCAGTGTGACGTGCGGCGCTACGTGACTCCAGCTTAAATAGAGGCTGGGTCACATGCTGCACTTGGCCAATCACAGCCATGCCATTAGTAGGCATGGCTGTGATGGGCTCTTAGGGCAAGAAGTAAAACGCTAGCTGATTGGCTGCTGTGCAGCCCTTCAGAAAGCGGGAAGAAATCGCTGAACAACGGACCCGAACCCGAACTTTTTGAAAATGTCCGGGTTCGGGTCCGTGTCCCGGACACCCCAAAATTCGGTACGAACCCGAACAATGCTCGAACTGTTCGCTTAACACTACTCATAAGACTTTGTAATATCCGCCGCTCTTACAATCTCTTGGAGAGCTGGGATAAAGGTGCTCTTCCAATTTCTTGTAATTGCCAGCTCAGTGGCGAGAAATAAGTGCAAAATGATTGTACTATACTTGAGTGGAATTTTGTTGAGTTCTATTAACAGTATGTCAAGGTCTGAGTCTCGAGCTATCTGATATCCAGCAACGTCAGATACCACTCTAAACACTTGTGACCAAAGAGCAACGATCCTAGGGCAGTCCCACCTTATATGAAACAGCGTCCCTTGCATGCACACCCTCACCAGTAGAGATGAGCGAACACCTGGATGTTCGTGTTCGAGAGATTCGGCCGAACTTCCGGAAAATGTCCGGGTTTGTGATCCGAACTCAACCCGAACTTCATCCCGAACCCGAACCCCATAGAATTAAATGGGGACCCGAACTTTTGTCCACTAAAAAGCCTGTAAAAGACTCCCGGAAAGGGCTAGAGGGCTGCAAAAAGGCAGCAAAATGTAGGTAAATCCCCTGCAAACAAATGTAGATAGGGAAATGAATTAAAATAAAATAAAATGAATAAAATTTAACCAATATCAATTGGAGAGAGGTCCCACAGCAAGGAATCATGCGTCATATCATCCACTACTGGAGAAGGCCACTCTCATTTATTTGGGACCAGCACCCAGACAGAGGATACAGGTCCCACAGCAAGGAATCATGCTTCATATCAACCACCACCGGAGAAGGCCACTCTCATGTATTTTGGACCAGCACCCAGAAAGAGGATACAGGTCCCACAGCAAGGAATAAGGCGTCATATCAACCACCACCGGATAAGGCCACTCTCATTTATTTTGGACCAGCACCCAGACAGAGGATACAGGTCCCACATCAAGGACTCATGCGTCATATCAACCACCACCGGAGAAGGCCACTCTCATGTATTTTGGACCAGCACCCAGACAGAGGATACAGGTCCCACAGCAAGGAATCATGCGTCATATCAACCACCACCAGAGAAGGCCACTCTCATTTATTTTGGACCAGCACCCAGACAGAGGAGAGAGGTCCCACATCAAGGAATCATGCGTCATATCAACCACCACCGGAGAAGGCCACTCTCATTTAGATCGGACCAGCACCCAGACAGAGGAGAGAGGTCCCACATCAAGGAATCATGTGTCATATCAACCACCAACGGAGAAGGCCACTCTCATTTAGTTCGGACCAGCACCCAGACAGAGGAGAGAGGTCCCACATCAAGGAATCATGCGTCATATCAACCACCATCGGAGAAGGCCACTCTCATTTATTTTGGACCAGCACCCAGACAGAGGAGAGAGGTCCCACAGCAAGGAATAAGGCGTCATATCAACCCCCACCGGAGAAGGCCACTCTCCTTTATTTTGGACCTGCACCCAGACAGAGGATACAGGTCCCACAGCAAGGAATCATGCGTCATATCAACCACCACCGGAGAAGGCCACTCTCATGTATTTTGGACCAGCACCAAGACAGAGGAGAGAGGTCCCACATCAAGGAATCATGCGTCATATCAACCACCAACGGAGAAGGCCACTCTCATAAATTTCGTCCCAGCGCCCAGACAGAGGATACAGGTCCCACAGCAAGGAATCATGCGTCATATCACCCACCACTAGAGAAGGCCACTATTATTTATTTCGGACCAGCACCCAGACAGAGGATACAGGTCCCACAGCAAGGAATCATGCCTCATATCAACCACCACCGGAGAAGGCCACTCTCATTTATTTGGGACCAGCACCCAGACAGAGGAGACAGGTCCCACAGCAAGGAATCATGCGTCCTATCAACCACCACCGGAGAAGGCCACTCTCATTTATTTCGGACCAGCACCCAGACAGAGGAGAGAGGTCCCACAGCAAGGAATAAGGCGTCATATCAACCACCACAGGAGAAGGCCACTCTCATTTATTTTGGACCAGAACCCAGACAGAGGATACAGGTCCCACAGCAAGGAATCATGCGTCATATCAACCACCATCGGAGAAGGCCACTCTCATTTATTTCGGACCAGCACCCAGACAGAGGAGAGAGGTCCCACAGCAAGGAATAAGGCGTCATATCAAACACCACCGGAGAAGGCCACTCTCATTTATTTCGGACCAGCACCCAGACAGAGGAGAGAGGTCCCACAGCAAGGAATAAGGCGTCATATCAACCCCCACCGGAGAAGGCCACTCTCATGTATTTTGGACCAGCACCCAGACAGAGGAGAGAGGTCCCACATCAAGGAATCATGCGTCATATCAACCCCCACCGGAGAAGGCCACTCTCATTTATTTTGGACCAGCACCCAGACAGAGGATACAGGTCCCACATCAAGGAATCATGCGTCATATCAACCCCCACCGGAGAAGGCCACTCTCATTTATTTTGGACCAGCACCCAGACAGAGGATACAGGTCCCACAGCAAGGAATCATGCCTCATATCAACCACCAACGGAGAAGGCCACTCTCTTTTATTTCGGCCCAGCACCCAGACAGAGGATACAGGTCCCACAGAAAGGAATCATGCGTCATATCAACCACCACCGGAGAAGGCCACTCTCATGTATTCCAGACAGAGGAGAGAGGTGCCACATCAAGGAATCATGCGTCATATCAACCCCCACCGGAGAAGGCCACTCTCATTTATTTTAGACCAGCACCCAGACAGAGGATACAGGTCCCACAGCAAGGAATCATGCATCATATCAACCACCACCGGAGAAGGCCACTCTCATGTATTTTGGACCAGCACCCAGACAGAGGAGAGAGGTGCCACATCAAGGAATCATGCGTCATATCAACCCCCACCGGAGAAGGCCACTCTCATTTATTTTGGACCAGCACCCAGACAGAGGATAAAGGTCCCACAGCAAGGAATCATGCGTCATATCAACCACCACCGGAGAAGGCCACTCTCATGTATTTTGGACCAGCACCCAGACAGAGGAGAGAGGTTTTCACAGCAGAGAATCAGGCATTTAGATCACCCACCACAGGAGTAGGCCACCATTTAATGGGACCCCGGCAACCTTGTCAGATGGCACAAACATCAGCTTCACATCACCCAGCACAAGAGAAGGCCACTTTGACAGACTTTGACCTCTGCACCCAGACGGAGGAGAGAGGTTTTCACAGCAGAGAATCATGCATTTAGATCACCCACCACAGGAGTAGGCCACCATTTAATGGGACCCCGGCAACCATGTCAGATGGCACAAACATCAGCTTCACATCACCCAGCACAAGAGAAGGCCACTTTGAGAGACTTTGACCCTGCACCCAGACGGAGGAGAGAGGTTTTCACAGCAGAGAATCATGCATTTAGATCACCCACCACAGGAGTAGGCCACCATTTAATGGGACCCCGGCAACCATGTCAGATGGCACAAACATCAGCTTCACATCACCCAGCACAAGATAAGGCCACTTTGAGAGACTTTGACCCCTGCACCCAGACGGAGGAGAGAGGTTTTCACAGCAGAGAATCATGCATTTAGATCACCCACCACAGGAGTAGGCCACCATTTAATGGGACCCCGGCAACCATGTCAGATGGCACAAACATCAGCTTCACATCACCCAGCACAAGAGAAGGCCACTTTGAGAGACTTTGACCCCTGCACCCAGACGGAGGAGAGAGGTTTTCACAGCAGAGAATCATGCATTTAGATCACCCACCACAGGAGTAGGCCACCATTTAATGGGACCCCGGCAACCATGTCAGATGGCACAAACATCAGCTTCACATCACCCAGCACAAGAGAAGGCCACTTTTAGAGACTTTGACCCCTGCAGCCACACGGAGGAGAGAGGTCCCACAGCAGAGATTCAGGCATTTATATCAGCCAGCACAGGAGAAGGCCGCTTTCAGTGACTTAGGCCTTAGCACCGACACAGATGAGACAGGTCAGATAGCACAAGCATCAGTTTTACATCAACCACCACAGGAGAAGGGCACTTTTAGAGACATTGACCCCTGCAGCCACACGGAGGAGAGAGGTCCCACAGCAGAGAATCAGGCATTTCGATCACCCACCACAGAGAAGGCCGCTTTCAGTGACTTTGACCCCCTGCACCCACACAAAGGAGACATGTCAGACAGCACAAGTATAACATTCATATCACCCAGCACAGGAGAAAGACACTTTCATGTACTTTGGCCCCGGCACCCAGACAGAGGGAAGGTTCATTCAACTCTGGGTTGCACCCCAAGATCCTACTTAATTTAAAAAATTATTTTTCAATGAAGAAGTGGCCAGGAGTACAAGACAACATGGTTTAAGGCAGTTATTAAGGACTACTCTGCACAAGGGAGGGTCAGGTCTTGTGGGATCCATGCCTGGTTCATTTTTATAAACGTCAGCTTGTCCACTTTGGCTGCGGACAGGCGGCTGCGTTTGTCAGTAATGACGCCCCCTGCAGTGCTGAATACACGTTCAGATAAAACGCTGGCCGCCGGGCAGGCCAGCACCTCCAAGGCATAACATGCTAATTCTGGCCACGTGGACAATTTGGAAACCCAGAAGTTGAATGGGGCCGAACCATCCGTCAGTACGTGGAGGGGTGTGCAGGCGTACTGTTCAACCATGTTAGTGAAATGTTGCCTCCTGCTAACACGTTCCGTATCAGGTGGTGGGGCAGTTAGCTGTGGCGTGGAGACAAAACTTTTCCACATTTCTGCCATGCTAACCCTGCCCTCAGAGGAGCTGGCCGTGACACTGCTGCGTGGGCGACCTCTAGCTCCTCCTCTGCCTTGGCCTTCCACCTGTTCCCCTGTGACAGTTGGGAATGCTCTCAGGAGCGCGTCTACCAGTGTGCGCTTGTACTCGCGCATCTTCCTATCACGCTCCAGTGCAGGAAGTAAAGTGGGCACATTGTCTTTGTACCGTGGATCCAGCAGGGTGGCCACCCAGTAGTCAGCACACGTTAAAATGTGGGCAACTCTGCTGTTGTTGCGCAGGCACTGCAGCATGTAATCGCTCATGTGTGCTGGGAGTCACCCCGCTGTGAACCTGCTTCATCCTCATCCTCCTCCACCTCCTCCTCATCCTCCTCATCCTCCAGTAGTGGTCCCTGGCTGGCCACATTTGTACCTGCCCTCTGCTGTTGCAAAACCCTCTGAGCC